>JAVALU010001959.1:0-92139 GCA_030770095.1 Gila robusta
ATGCCACGTGCAGTTCAGCCGTGTCTTCCCCTTGACGGACTCGTTCGTCGTCCCTGTTGAGTACGCTCCCACTTCCCTTGGATTGGGACTACCTCAGGGACTGCCATATGTTTCACTTCCCTTCGAGGCTAGTACATATGTGTATTCCTGGCCTTCCTCAGTCAGGCTGGGGCTTCCGCAGCGTTCCCCCTCTCTTGGGCTAACGCTTTCCCAGTGTTATCCAATATCCACTGTGCGGGTCTTGCGGAACAGCAGTGTGATTCCCGTGCTAGCTCCCGCAACTTATTTCAAGAAACTGCTGCAGGGTAGCTTAGCCGGGCGCTGGAAGGGGCCAGCACCATGGCGCTTTATTAGGGATCCCAATTCGTCAGGGAACTCCCCCGACGACACGTCGGAGTTCCCAGGACGAAAGGGAACGTCTCGGTTACGTATGTAACCCTCGTTCCCTGAGTACAGGGAACGGAGACGTGTCGTCCCTTCGCCATGTCGCTGTACCTTCGCGGAGGACTGGACACTGTTCGGCTCCTCAGCGAAAAGCATTGCGCAATGTTTACTTCCGCCTTTTATACCCGCGCTGGTAGGCGGGTCGCGGAATGCAAATCTTGCATGCCAATTTTCATTGGCTCGTTTTAATTCACTCGAAGGCAATTGGTCTCCCTAGCGTGATCCCAATTCGTCAGGGAACTCCCCCGACGACACGTCTCCGTTCCCTGTACTCAGGGAACGAGGGTTACATACGTAACCGAGACGTTTTTTACATACAGTATAACAATATTTATAATTAAATTATACATTTTGTCTTTATTCATTAAAATGCATAATATCAGCGTGATATATGCATACATACAGTTATAATAGTCATTACAATTAAAGTCTTATAACTATTATTATCATAACTGGTCAAACCTGAAACCCAAAGAAAGAAAGAAAACAGCGGAATTTTTTACTCTCTTTAGACAATATACAATATCACTCAATATTACTATTAAATACTATAGTAATGCCTTAAATGAGTCCTACCTGTCGCGACATTCCCTACTCTGCCTTCTCTTATAAAATAACCTTTTTATCATAGTAAAATCTACATATTGTTTCCAACATAAGTATTGTTTAGCTATAGGTTCTGCTCCTGTCTACCTTGCTGCTGCTGCTGCTGCTGAGTTGGTTTGCATCTGTAAGCTTTGTATATCTTTCTGTTTTGAATCATTATTTACTATCATTCCCTGTTGTTTATACTGCTAAATATAACTTACTCAACATCATATATTAACCTGACATCACTAGCTTCAATCTAAATCGTTGCTAGCACAACACGCTAGTAATTCGCTAGCCTGTTAGCGTGCCATGCGTGCGCTCTTTATTTATTTATTTCGCTCGCGCCTTTTATAAGTCCATCAACAACTGTGGTGAGTAGGATCAGTCAACAAACATGGTGAGTCATGTCATCTTCTCCTCTTATTGTCACTTGCACTTCATGTAACATGTATAGCATAGCCTTCTCTATCAACACAGGATTTACATGTGATAAATGCAGGGAGATAGTCAGGCTGACGGAGAAGATTTCAGAACTAGAGACACGCATCCAAACTTTAATTGAGGTTAATTGTAAGAGTGCAAGGGCTTTAGATACTGCTTTGGATGCGACTAGCTTAGTGAACACTGTACATTGTTTAGTTCCGGCTGTAGAGCCTGTGCAGCAGGGAAATTGGGTGACAGTAATACGCTGTAGTCACGGGACAAAACACCGCTCTTCCGTTCCGATTACCATAACAAATAGATTCTCCCCACTCAGTGAAACACCCACTGAGAATCCTGTTGAATGTGCCCTAGTTATTGGCGATTCTATTACATGGAACGTGAAAATAGAGCCACCAGCCACCATAGTTACACGTTTGCTGGGAGCCAGAGCGCCTGACATCAAAGCAAATTTAAAAGTGCTGGCTAATGCTAATCGTAAATTCTCTAAGATTATTATTCACGTCGGCACTAATGATGTTCGACTTCGCCAGTCGGAGATCACCAAAATTAACATTAAAGAGGTGTGTGAACTCGCAAGTACGATGTCAGGCACTGTAATTTGCTCTGGCCCCCTTCCTGTTCACAGGAGTGATGAGATACTTAGTAGACTGTGCTCACTCAATGGCTGGCTGTCTAAGTGGTGTCGCAAAATAATATAGAATTCATAGACAATTGGAAAAGTTTTGGGGCAAATCTGACCTATTGAAAAGAGATGGTATTCATCCCTCCTGGGATGGTGCTGCTCTTCTCTCTAGTAATATGGCACATAGCCTTAGAGCTCAAACATGACAATCTGGGGCTCAGGTCAGGAAGCAGACAGACTGGCTAAACCGACTGTCTGCTAGCTGTCTCACGTCACTGAGGTCAGATAAATCCCATCACATAGAGACTCTTTCACCTGGATATCATCATATAGAGACTGTGTCTGTTCCCCGAATTAGGACATACAAAAACTCCTAAAAATTTAATTTATGTTTAACAAATAAAAAGCAGATATAATACGGATGAACAAATGATAAAGCTTGGGTTGCTGAATATTCAATCCCTTACATCAAAATCACTTATTGTTAATGATATGATTACAGATTATAACCTAGATATGCTTTGTTTGACAGAAACCTGGCTAAAACCAGACGATTACATAACTTTAAATGAGTCCACCCCGCAAGATTACTGTTATAAACATGAGCCTCGTCTGAAAGGCAGAGGGGGAGGTGTTGCTGTAATTTATAGTAATATCTTCAGAATTGCTGAGAAGTCTAGTTTTAACCCTCTGAGGTCGGCTATCGCGCGGGCGCGATAGTCTCGCTTTTTTTCTTATCAGTGCAAAAGAAACTCAAAATACTCTGTTGATTTTGATCTTACATATTAAGTGTTGTACATCATTAGATCCTGATAAGTGTCTATTTTTTTTGTGGATACTCACAATAAAAACAAAGTGTTGTGCTTTCTGCCTTCTCTCTGTCAGTTAAGTCCATTCTGAAACGCGTCCGAAAATTAACTGTAATTCCGCGAATACTTGTCATACAGGCACGAGTGTTTTTCCATAATGAAGCTTGAACTCTCTTCTTTTAAATGAATTAATTTATATAAAAAACAAATATTCTCAGTTTATGTAATCTGTATGAAAAGAGAGAGATGTCAGTATTTTTCTTTCCAGCTCATTATACCTCATTACGCGTTAATGTGCCACGCCCACGGAGAGCGCGCCGGTATTCAAACGCAAATGATCTAAGGCAAGCCATTCAAACATGCCAACGCCCACCAGCTGGATTATAAAACACATCGTGTTTAGTAAGTATCTTGTACAGCTGTGTACACAGCGTATCCTTTCGCTGTGAGGAATAATACTATCTAATAACCCTGGAAAATGTACAAGAAGTGCTGGTAGTTTCATTTCGAGGAGCAACGGTTCCAGCTGATGTAGTAAGTCATTTATTCTTAAGTGCTTTGTTCTAATCGCGATATTGAATAGTGTCTGACTGTAAACCGCAAAAAGACTGTTTAAATATGAATTGCGTGTCTGTGTGTAGGCTAAATGATGAATGAACGGCATGCAGGCCCGCGCGCTTTGTTTACTACAGTTATACAGCGCGTGTCTGTGCCGTTCATTCACTCTCGCACCTACATTAGTAAACGTTATGTTTACATGAACACATCCAAACTATATTGCTATAGCCTACTAAGATGAGTAAAAATAGACTGAAATATGTTGAAATAAAATGTCTGTATAAGCAACAAGCTGCAAATTCACATGTATATACTAATATATCATACACAATATGTTACAGACTAAATATGAATGTTTAGACAAGATTTTGTGATTAGTTTTGGATAGATTATAAAGTTTTGACTGTAAAAAAAGACTACTGTCACATTAAATAGTTAAGCTTTTGTTCACCAATTTCTGCTCATAGTTAAATATACTATAGTATGATGTTTTGTCAAAAATAAAGTAGGTATATTGAATTATCAACTAAGATGTTATTATAGTGTTTGTTCCAATATTCAAACTAATGAATCCTTACCTTTTTTAATACGTATGATAAAATGTATACTTTTTACAAAGAAATACACTTGAAATATTGTTAAAATTGTAATTGTTGTTGTAATTGTAACCTATTTGTAATTGGTTACAATTTCTAATTGTAAAATATGTATATATAGATAATTTCTTTTGTCCTTGCATTCTTTGGGATCCTGTGACACACCTGTGTGAAAGAGCTAATTAATATGCAGCTCATTATAGGGCTCATTATCCGGCCTTTGTCTTCTCAGGTGTGAACACGCCTCCACGCATATTGCCTTTCCAAACAAAAGGTGTCTTATAAAATTTAAATCAATGTATTGTTTTGTGTAAATGATTAGGCAGGATGATTTTCAGATCATTTTGAAGCAAAAATTCTAGGCAACAACACTCATTAGTCAAAAGTCTTGTGGACACATATTTAGTATGTGTTTTGTGGCCTTATTTCAGACACTTTAAGTTTTAGTTTTTTCAATAACCATGCATAAGCAATATTCTCTCAAAAATACAAACATGTACATACATGTTGCTCACATATTACGGTAGCCCCGTTTGTGCTATATAGAGTGAATTTACACCTTTGCCATTAACATGTTTATAAATAACTGAAAAAAGCACAAATGTCAGAGCATGTCAGAACACCTCAAGGACCCCAAAAACCCCTTAGACCTCAGAGGGTTAAATATAATTCTTTTGAAGTGTTGGTACATAAAGGGATAGTTCACACAAAAATGAAAATTCTGTCAGTAATTACTCACCCTCATGTTGTTCCAACCCCGTAAGACCTTCGTTCATCTTCGGAACACAAATTAAGATATTTTTAATCAAATCTGAGAGCTGGATCACTCCTCCATAGGCTTCTTAAGGGATTGAAACTTGTTCCCCGAAAAGTTAAAATAGTCCAAGTGACTACAGTGGCTCAATCTTAAGTTTATCAAACGACAAGAATACTTTTTGTGCGCAAAAAAACAAAAATAACGACTTTATTTCAACTATTAATTTCCTTCTCTGTGGGCCTCGAGTCAGTTCACTAGTGTTATAGCGCAGTGTTTCTGTGTTGTACGTCACACACATCACACACATGACCAGCGTCGGCCAATAGTGAGCCTACGTGTGACGTAGCACTACGCTATCACACTACGTTAACTGACTAGAAGCCCACAGAGAAGGAAATGAATAGTTGAAATAAAGTCGTTATTTTTGTTTGTTTTTGCGCACAAAAAGTATTCTCGTCGCGTATTCTCGCCCGCACCTCACACACTTAACATTTTAAGTGTTATCTTAAGGTTTAAGTATTTAAGTTTCACTTTCAAATTAGCGCCTTTTCAGGGGCCGATTGCTTGAATTGTGAGTTCAATAGCCTATTATTCTTCATGGAAAACACAACAACAAAAGAGTACAATGACGGATTCGCTTAAATAGGCGCTTTTACACAAAATATTCCATCATCATCTTTTCAGTCAGCTATTCACTCTCGTGATTAATAAAAATTTGACTCCTGTTGCTGATCTTTGCTGCGACTCTCGTTCAGCTCACAATTTATTAAGCAAACACGTTCAGGTTTTAATTGTAGTGACTAAATGATTTTATTACACTATAACCAACACGTGCTACTCTGAGTAAATGCTAATTAATAATTTGTTTGTAGGGGGGGTCATCCGCATCAACACGTTTTAATCCAATGAGTAAATAAAAACAGCCATGTAAACACCTTTTATGACTTTATATAAACACCAAAATAGACTAAAACAAAGAGACAATATTCAAACAGTGTTACAAAAACACCCAGCACACAAAGATGTATATGGTTCTGTATATGAGTTGAAGTTCCAGCAATATATAATTCAGTCCTATACCGTTCACCGTTGTAGAAAGTTAAGGTGAAAGTCAGATGCAAGTCTTAACTGTCTTTAAGGAGTCAAATGATGTGGAGGTTTGATGGTAAATTAAATCCAACGAAGTATGACCGTAGTCCAACATATAGCTCTCCCGTCAAAGGAAGTCCATAATGGTAATCAAACTGTCAAATGTAGCTATTTCCAACCATGAACCTCGTAGTAGTACTCAAAATGTGGAAAAATCCCAAACAGGACCACAAAGTTGGCACAAATATTGATTCAGCAGATACCGAAAAGTCCTTCTACAAAACACAAAATGCCTCCTGTTAATTATCTGCATTAAAGCCACTATATTCAATAAGCACAAAAAATACTCTTTCACCAGAAAATAAAACTTCAGCATATACATATACATTTTACTTACAGTTGAGCATGAAACAGAAAGTTTCCCAACCAGGGCTGCGTTCCAGTCCAAAATTGACATGCCCTTCACTCGCTAACTTCCCTATGGAGTTGATTTATTATTTACTATTTTTTTTCCCTTTAAGAATTTGTTTAACGCAGCATCCAATGTATATAGGTGTGTTTGGGTTGTTTTATATAAAAAAAAATCTAATTAATATATCAAAGAGTTGTTTTTGGTGGTGGTGATTAGATGAGATCTGCGATGGCGTCACAACCGTGTTGCATTGTGGTATATGGAATTGCCTGAAGTGTACATATGAAGTAGACTCGCTCCCTCGGTCAAAATCGAGGGAGCGAGGGTCTGTCCATATAAACTTTCCTCGCCCACTTCACGAAGTGGAACGCACTTCAAAATGGCGGCAGGGATTCCCCCAAGGGGAAGTGCTTAGGGAAGTTCGCAAGTGCGTGTCTAAAAGTGGACTGGAACGCAGCCCAGGACATTGTTTGACCAAGGAGGTCAGCCATGATAATTTCTTCTACTGCTCACCTGTCTCTTTATCTAAGCACATAGGTCTCATTAATACCCCTAGTGGTGAGGAGTGTAATGGCAGTCTAAAAAACTAAGTAACTGACAGGTGTCTGTTACAACACACACACACACACACACACACACACACACACAGACACACACAGATACACACACAGACACACACACACACACACACACACACAGACACACACACACACACACACACACACACACATCAAATCGATGGTGGGGGGCAATGATATATTTAAGTCTGCATATTGTAATATCTGCAGGGCACCCCCTAGTCTAGTCTTATTAAATGTATGCTTCATCTTTCATTTTTAATATCTAAATTTGATCAATAAATTCAATTATTTAGAATAATAAGACACTATAGGGCTGTTACCCTAGGTAGGGTAGGGTAGGTAGGGTAGGTAGGGCTGATCAAAATATCTTTTACACTGAACTAAACCGCCATTAGGTGTCGCCAGGCGACCGTCTTAATGAGCGAGTCATTGATTCATTCCTTCAAACGATTCGTTCGAACGACTGAGTCATTCATGAATGAGACAGATGTTTATGGATTGATCATTGAATCTTTGAGTCAACCGATTCGTTCAAAATGCTGAATCATTCAGTAATGAATCATTCAGTATTTTTTTGTGTTATTTAAAAATAACACATTGCTGTGAGATGCACGATGGTTCTGATGTGATCTTTGTTTAACCCTCTGGGGCCTAAGGTGTTTTTGGGGTCCTTGAGATGTTTTGACATGCCCTGACATTTGTGCTTTTTCAGTTGCTTATAAACATATTAATGGCAAAGGTGTAATTACACTCTATTCACCACAAACAGGGCTACCATAATATGTGAGCAACATGTATGTACATGTTTGTATTTTTGAGAGAATATTGTTTATGCATGGTTATTGAAAAAAAAAAAAAATCTGAAATAAGGCCACAAAACACATACTAAATATGTGTCCACAATACTTTTGGCTAATGGATATTGTCGCCTAGAGTTTTTGCTTCAAAATGATCCGAAAATCACACAACCTAATCATTCACATAAAACAATACATTGATTTAAATTTTGTAAAACACTTTTTGTTTGGAAAGGTAATATGCGTGGGGGCATGAAGGATCATGAATAATGCTCTGATTCACACCTGAGAAGACAATGACCTGCATAATGAGCAGCATAATGAGCCTTTCATTCAGGTGTGTCACACAAGAAAGAATGCGAGGACAAAAAAAAAGAAAAAAGAAAAAGATATATATATATATATATATATATATATATATATATATATATAATCCAAATATAAATGAAAGTCAAAAGCACATTTTTAGTACATAGTCGTACCTGGAAACAAATCCTGTTCAAATAGGCTATATGGGCCATTCTACAGAATTTGTTCAAAGTTAGAGTTGGAAACATCCTGAAAAAAGAATTGTCTTTTTCCACAAATTTTTTATACATGCAAATTGTATAATATCCAAGGTAAACATTTCTAGTAATTGCGCAGTTAATTATCATACTGTATTTTCAGAAAGTTTTGGAATATATCCTCTCCTCAAATGTGTCACTAATAAAAAACAATAATAAATAATTTAATGAGAAGACACCTATCAAGATTTTATTAAGATACAAGATCTACCTTGTAAATATTTTTTTTTGCTATTTTATTAAAAAGTATTCACATGTAAATCAACAACAATTACAATTTTAACAATATTTCAAGTGTAATCTTTCTTTTTTTAAAGTATACATTTTTATCATACATATTTCAAAGTTAAGGATCCATTAGTTTGATATAGCCTACATTGGAACAAACACTATAATTACATCTTAGGTGATGAGTTTATTTTTGACAAAACATACTATATATTTAACTTATGAGCAGAAACTGGCTGACAAAAGCTTATTTGATGTCTATTTTACAGTAAAAACTTTATAATCTATCCAAAACTAGTCAACGAAATGTTGTCTTTCATATTTCGTCTATAACATAGTAAACAACAGTGCGCATCTGTGCCGTTCATTAATTCACACACAGACACGCGATTCATATTTAAACAGTCTTTTTGCGGTTTACAGACACTATTCCATATCGCGATTAGAACAAAGCACTTAAGAATAAAAAGCTTACTATTCACAATCCTCGGCTGGATCCGTTGCTCCTCAAAATGGAACTAAACCAGCACTTCATGTTTTATTTCGATTGTAAGTGGACACATAAAAAAGTAGACATTTAACAGTAAGGGTGCTCCGATTGATCGGTCACCGATCATAATCGGCCAATAATTGCTTTGGGATGTGTGATCGGCAGTCTCTATAAAGGCCGATCCAGAAAAGCCGATCAGATGACGCAAAACTCGCGAGACAATTTTTTATGCCCTGGTAAAAATGGCTTCACCGGTCTGGCAATTCTACAAGGTGTGTGAAAAAGACAATTCATTAGCAATCAATCTGCAATGTGTGTACCATGCCGCTGCCCGCTTGTCAAACTGTGCAGCCTCTCTGCTCAACCCGTAAATAAATCCATCGATCCGCAAACTACGTTTGAGTTCTTAAATGGTCTAGTGGTAGATCTTTTGCCAAGCGTGTCAGAGGTGGGTTCTAATCTCGTATAGTTTTTTTTCTCTCATCAAAACTGAATATGTTCATCAGTTGTTACAGTCTATATCAAGCAGGGACACGTTTGTGTGCATTTTATTTTGTGATTTCACCGGAATGAATAGGGTCCGCAACGGCGATAGATTGAAGCGCGCGTCCGAGTGAAGACTGCACGAGCCACAGAGAACACTGTATCCATGCAACTGATCGCCGCGGCAACGAGCGCTCAGCTTGAGTAAAAAAAACCCACATTTTAGCGCTAGATTTCTTATTTAATAGCGAACTAAATGAATGCTCTGCTAGTTAACTGGAGATGTTTTATTTATTTGTATTAGGTACATCCGTGCCTCAATGTTACAAAAATTGGTGGGGGACAATATCGATCCTTAGAAAAAGTGGTGGGACACGACTTCACTGGATCTAAACAAATCAATCTAACCATAGATGTGACCAGTAGTGGTGGCTTTCTTAATCTGTTTAAAATAAATTTGCAAGGGTTCTTGCAAAAAAAAAAAAAATTAGCAAAATATTGATGCTTAAGAAGTAAGCTTTGGGAGAGAAATGAATCTAATAATCTCTATCCCCACTCTCTCTTTCTCTACCTTACTCTCCCTCTCTCTTCCTCTCTAAATTCCCACAAAATCTGACTGAGCATCCCAGAAAAAAGCTAAGTTATATATAGATACAGATATGGAAGTTGTTAGTTATTTGTATTTTTTGTTGCTGTGCACTTTACTACCTGTGGTCCTTTAAGTGTATTAGAAAAACTGATGGCTGACTGACTCAAAACATTATTTTGGCTATAGCCTTTTTTGTTGCAGTTTTTAGTAAAGTAGTCTAAAGCTAAATTTAAAGACTCAGATGTTCTGTCTTTTATCTTTTTTTATTTTATATTCTACAGGAAAGTTGTATTTTTCAAGCCCTAAGCTGTTCCCAATAACCAAGCACAGGCTGCTAAGTTAATATGCTGGACATGTTGCTTGCAAATAAATACAAAGGTGTCAATTCATGATACGTTGTCTTCTCTTAATTGTTTGTAATACTTAATGTACATTGTTGTTAAATATAGTTTAATAAATAATGCTACATGATAAATAGAAGGCTTCAAATAGACCCTGTAATCGGTGATCGGTATCGGTATCGGTTGATACAGCTTCCAGTAATCGGGGATCAGTGATCGGCCCCAAAAATCCTGATCGGAGCACCCCTACTCATATTTCTTAAGTCTGTATGACAAAAAATGCCGGAGTATTTTAAGTCTATTTTGTGCATTTGCCGACCCAGACTGCTGAAACAGAACAAAAACAGTCAATATTGCATCTAACATGTAAGTGACTTCATTGTAATTGTTTATTGAACTGTTGTATCAAATGTCACAGTTTCAATCGTGAAGGTATTCAGGAAAGAGCACTCGTCATGTGAGGTTGCTTAACTGTATCGTATGTTAAAAATATAAAAACTCCATATTTTAAAATTTTATAGGCAGTATATTGTTAACATGGTTTCTTTTTTGTGTGCTGCGCTCATTTGTTTACATTTCTCCTCGAGAGGCTGCACAAGCCTCATCAGCGCAACCTTGTTACCATCAGTAATACATTTATCTCAGTAATACATAGTAATTTACATTTCTGCGGGGCCCCTGGGGCCAGCTGAGAGCCAGTGTCTGTCCAAGGGTTGTCCGCTCGGACAGAAATACGCAACTGGCAGGGGAACGAATCCGGAGAGGCAACAGATGTAACTGTGCGGCCCCGAAGTGGTCCCGGCGCAGCTGGACCGCCAGGGGATGGAGTCTCCACTCTCCCTGGCCATAACTGTTGTGAGGCTCGTTGGCGGCACGATTGAGCAGGCCGGAAAAAATAGTGGAATGAAGCAACCTCAGAAGCTTCTGACTCCAAGGAGGAGGTGACGGGTGAGTTGTGACATGCGAGGGAAGCTTAGCGCAACAGTCACAATGTTGTCTTTTCAGACCAGTACCAGCTCGCTGAGCAGCGGTGGCTCAAAGTGAGGTAAACTGCAACAACTCGAGGCACGAATGCCCATGCATTCGGAGGTCGCCTTTGTACATGGCCCCTCAGTCGGTGAGGGTTTGGCAGCAGGCTGGGGTGAACTGTTGTCACACAGGGCGTACTGCTCTGCCACGGTCACCTCGGGACTCGATCATGAAGCTAGTGCTGAAGCGGTCTTCATATGGAGGAAGCCAAGCGGCTGCATCTACCATATGCCCCAGGAGCCTCTGAAAGTTCTTTCAGTGGGACCCTTTCTCACTTCTACACAGCACCAGCCGAACACACTCTCGTTCTTGAAGAGACGTGTTGGACTGAGTCCTTCTCCAAACTGAAAAAGAGATACTCAGCCCGTGGGTGAGATTGCTCTCTCCCAGTTGACCTGAAGACCCAACTGGCTATGGAGCACTCGAAGGGTAGGACTCTGTACTGATACTTCAAACCCTCACACGCAACACACAGGATGGCCTGTGGTGCGGAAGGTAGAGATCTGAAGCACATGTCATTCAGGTCAGATGCTGCAGACCAACTTGGGCCAAGATGGTCACGACCCACCACATTCTACCATGAAGAACGAGTTTACAACAACTGGCTTTCATATCAGCTGGAAGGAGCGGCTATATCAAGTCCTTCGCCAGTAGGACATAGATATGCGCGCACAAGACAGGAGCACTGCAAGGTGGAGAGTGTGGTGTTAGTGTGCAGTGAAACACTTACCTGTCTCCACTGGTGGCAGGGGGTGCGTGAGAAGGCGGATGTCCGGGTCCTCGAACGCACCAAGCTGCCTGCAGGTGACCAAGGGGGGCTGAGGGTTGTAAGGCTATACAGGGTCACACACTGCCAGACTGGCCCTCTTGGGACCCAGAAATAGATCACCCCTCACTGTAATCCTCAGATGTAAACCCAGCTTGGACGGCACCCCGGTCTTCCTCTGGGTAACCCAGAAGAAGGGCCAGGGCGGGGCCCAGAGGCGGGGACTGCACCTACGCTTTTGACGTAGGCGAGTCTCGATCTCAGCACCGAGATGGTCATATTCCCGCAATGGGAACATGACTCATCCACGAAAGCTGTCTCAGCGTGCTGTAAGCACAAACACACGATACAGCTTTCGTGACCGTCAGAGGGGGACAGAGCTTTACCGCACCCAGAAACGCACGGATGGAATGGCATCTTGAGAAAGACACACTCACACCTGTGTTGCTCTTTTAGGAAATGGGACCGTCATCAATACCGGAACACACAGGGAATGACTGAGCCAACACTGAATTAGCTGACTGAAACAGTGAAGCACTCACTTCTCGCCCTCTAACCAGCCGTCAACACACAAACAGAGAAATTTGATGCTGTTAAAACAGCAGTTGAGAGCTAAGAAGCTTGCGATCACAGCTGCACTCGTGCTGTAGAAACACCAACACTGGGAGGTCTTCCCGCAAGAACACCGACACACTCGCTCGTTGAAAACAACAGCACTCTTCAGAGACATCAATCCATGATCGGCTCCGAAGCGAAAGGCAACTAGTGCGTGCATCCACTTCCGAAATAAGTAAATGTAGCGTATTCAGGTGACTTTGATGTGGTTATTTTACATTTATTGTGTTTTAAATTCATATTGCCCGTCGTGCACAGTTACCCTAAAGGCACCAGGGTGGCGGTGCCACCGGCTTAAGCCCGTCATCGCTGCTCGCAGCTATATTTATTATTATTTTTTAGCAACCTTTCGGGCACTTTTGGGACCCTTAACATGCTCAAAAACTCTTGAAA
The DNA here is from genome assembly GCA_030770095.1 of Gila robusta. NCBI lineage: Eukaryota > Metazoa > Chordata > Actinopteri > Cypriniformes > Leuciscidae > Gila > Gila robusta. The sequence goes on from JAVALU010001959.1 coordinate 13,201, forward strand.
CTTTGCACACAGGTCAGAACCGGCGGCCATCAGGGCCGGGCTGAAGCTGGTACCCGGGCGTGGCAGGGGGGCTCAACAGCGCCCACTTGAACGGGGTCAAAAACCTTGGTCCAAAGATCAAACACGCATGCCTGAATTAGTATGAAACTCGGTACACATATAGATCTCATCTAGCCAAACAACTTTCATGCTCTAAGTTATACACCAGCCCAACAGGAAGTCAGCTATTTAGGGTTGTTTGGAAAATGCATGCCTGGAATTTGAAATACTCCTCCTAGGGAATTAATCCGATCACCACCAAACTCGGTCAGCATGAAGTCAAGACATTGACGATGCTAAATCGCGGAGAGATTAAGTCACAAAACTCGGTACGTATATTGTTCTCATCGAGCCGGACAACTTTTTAATTTACAGTCATTAGCTCCGACCAACAGGAAGTCAGATATTTCGGTTTGAATGTGGATTTTTCAAGCATTTTCTCTCCCTCTCTCTCTGACTCTCTCTGTCTCTGCGTGTGTGTGGGTGAGAATTGATTTTCTTCTTGTTTTTCAAGGTTTCGGGGGCTTTTGGGACCCTTAACGTGCTCGAAAACTCTTGAAACTTTGCACACAGGTCAGAACCCGCGGCCATCAGGGACGGGCTGAAGCTGGTACCCGGGCGTGGCAGGGGGGCTCAACAGCACCCCCTGGAACGGGGTTTGAAAACTTGGTCCATATATCAAACACGCTTGCATGAATTAATATGAAACTCGGTACACATATAGAACTCATCGAGCCGAACAACTTTCGTGCTCTAAGTTTTACGCCAGCCCAACAGGAAGTCGGCTATTATGGGTTGTTTGGAAAACGCATGCTTTGGAATTTGATATACTTCTCCCAGAGATTGCATCTGATCGTCACCAAACTCGGTGTGCATGAAGTCAAGACATTGAGGATGCTAAATTGTGGACGGATTTTTGATATCTCGAACGGTTTGGCCGTGGCAAGGAAACGAATTTATGGCGAGAAAAGAGAAACACAAAGTGTTATAACTTCTGCATACATTAACTGATCTTGATGAAACCTCAGCAGTGTGTTCGTGGTAAGAGGTCGATCAGATGGATGTGGCTATTGTGAGTCAAAGTTATAGCGCCACCAACTGGCAGCAGGAAGTGTGTTACTTTCTAAATTCTTTTGACAAAAGTGTGGGGGGGGGGGTTAGTTTTACCCACAGTAACAAAACTCCGTACGTATATTGTTCTCATCAAGTCGGACAACTTTCTAATTTACAGTCATTAGCTCCGACCAACAGGAAGTCAGATATTTTGGTTTGAATGTGGTCATTTTCTCTCTCTCTCTCTCTGTCTATGTCTCTGTGTCTGTGTCTCTGTGTGTGTGTGTGTGTATGTGTGTGTGTGTGTGTGTGTGTAAGTCTGCTCGCAGCTATATTTAGGGCCCAAGAACCGATGGTGAGAGGACCCTATTGTTTTTGCTCCGTTTATTATTATTCTTCTTACTCTCCTAAATGAATCGCTTTTTTGAGGGCTTAAACATGCTCGAAAACTCATGAAACTTTGCACACGCTTCAGAAGTGGTGAAAATTTACGTGTGATATGGGTTTCAGAATTGTGTGGAGCAAAATGGCTTAATTGCCCCCCTAAATTATTGCCCCGGCTCTAGGTTTCTCGTACAGGTATGAAATTCGGTACATACATGTAATGACCCAATACCTACCAAAAAGTCTCTTGGAGCGTAGCCCTAAACACAACAGGAAGTCAGCTATTTTGAACTTCTGAGCAGTTTTTGCCATTTCCAGACATTGTACTTTAACGAACTCCTCCTACAGTTTTGATCTGATCCTCTTCAAATTTGGTGAGTGTAATCTTAAGGCCTTTGCGACGTTAAATTGCAAAGATCTTGAGTTTTCGTCGAAGGGTGTGCCCTTGGCAGCCTGACAAATGTACACCCAATTTCAGCCTTTTGGTGATTTATGCATGATCAGATAAGTTCAATATTAATGTCGCTTGCAGTTCCGATGTTGCTAGGCAACCACAGACAGCCTGCAGTAACTCAGGCATACAATGTCCGATCTGCCCCAAACTTCACATGTTTGATAAGAGTCCTGTCCTGAACACATGACCATGCTCATATTCGGTTATAGCAATAGCGCCACCTGCTGGTAGCAGGAAGTGTGGCAAATACAAATTACTTTAACATAGTCCTCCTATATTTACGTACTGCCCACTGTGCTCTGTTTTCCTAAACCACCCGGGTGCTGGTGGCACGGGTGTGAAATTTACATCTGATATGGGTTCCAGAATTGGGTGGGGCAAAAGGGCAAAAAGTGGGGCAAACAAATATTTCGACTAATTGCCCCTGGCGCTACGTTTCACGTACGTGGATGAAATTCGGTGCATACATGTAATGACCCAATACCTACTAAAAAGTATCTTGGAGCGTAGCCCTAAACACAACCTAAAGCCGCCGGGTGGCGGTGGCACGTGTGCTTGCTTGCAGTTTCGGTGTTGCTAGGCAACCACAGACAGCCTGTAGTAACTCAGCCATACAATGTCCGATCTGCCCCAAACTTCACATGTTTGATAAGAGTCCTGTCCTGAACATATGACCATGCTCATATTCGGTTATAGCAATAGCGCCACCTGCTGGTAGCAGAAAGTGTGGCAAATACAAATTACTTTAACATAGTCCTCCTATATTTACGTACTGCCCACCGTGCTGTGTTTTCCTAAAGCCGCCGGGTGCTGGTGGCACGTGTGCGAAATTTACATCTGATATGGGTTCCAGAATTGGGTGGGGCAAAAGGGCAAAAAGTGGGGCAAACAAATATTTTGACTAATTGCCCCTGGCGCTACATTTCACGTACGTGGAGAAAATTCGGTATATACATGTAATGAACCAATACCTACTAAAAAGTATCTTGAAGCATAGCCCCAAACACAACCGGAAGTCTGCCATTTTTAATTTCTTTTCTGATTTTTGTGCAGATTTTGCCTTTTTCAGGCTTCGTACTTTAACAAACTCCTCCTACAGTTTTGATATGATCCTCTTCAAATTTGTCCCGTCCTGTCCTGAACACATACTGACAACAGGAAGTGACATGGTTTACAATATTGCAGTACTAGCCACATACTAAAATATGCCATTGTGTGCTAAACATGCTAGAAACATACTAAACATGCTAGCAACACTTAGCTGAGTAATAAAGCATGCTATTATCACCATAATGAAGGACAATTTTGTAACTGACTTTGACATACTCTGTTGGGGAATTTCATTTGTCTCATACATGTCTCATACATGGGTCTGAATATAAGATGCTGTAATGCTAGAGAAAACCAGGTCTAAATGCTGTAATATTGGAGAAAACCAGGCCTAAGGATATGAGATGAACAGAAAACTAGGCCTGAGGGGAGGAGATGAACAGAAAACTAGGCCAAAAGGCAGGTTAGGTAAGGACAGGAGAAGAAACTGGGTGAAAGGACATGAAAAAGCCAGGTTAGGTAAGGACAGGAGGAGAAACTGGGTGAAAGGGCATGGAAAAGTACCTGAAATCATGTATAAAGCCATTTTTAAAAAGATACGCATGCGCAAAGAAGGTTACCCCAATTAAAAATAAAATAACGATGCAGGTGTTTTAATCGAGGCGGAGTAATAAGGAGGAGCAAAGAGAGAAAAGATAACGAGTTGAGCGCTAATTGGGTACCAAAAGACAAGAAGAAAGTATAAGACCTGAGCATTGACCCTTGTGAAATCAGATGACTAGCTACCATCTCACTTTGTTGAACTGCTCAATAAAGTTATTCTTCTGAGACCTGAGACTTCGACTCTGAAAGATTTCTTCTGAGACCTGAACCTGACTTTGAAGATTTGAGCCAAAAGATAGAGAATTTTCCACAACAACTCCTCCTATATTTACCTACTTAAATGCACATTGCCCACTGTGCTGTGTCTTCCTAAGCCACCAGGTGGCGGTGGCACGGGTGCAAGGGCCCTTTCATCGCTGCTTGCAGCTTTAATTAGGGCCCAAGCCTTGAAAAGGTGAAGGCCCTATTGTTTTCCTAAGGATTATTAGGGCCCAAGCCTTGAAAAGGCGAAGGCCCTATTGTCTTCCTAAGAATTATTATTAGGGCCCAAGCCCTGAAAGGGTGAAGGCCCTATTGTTTTCCTTAGGATACATTTTGTTTTATTTTTCTTACGACTATTCGGGCACTTTTGGGGCCCTTAACGTTCTCGAAAACTCTTGAAACTTTGCACACGGGTCAGAACCCGCGGCCATCAGGGCCGGGCTGAAGCTGGTACCCTGGCGTGGCGGGGGGCTCAACAGCGCCCCCTGGAACGGGGTCCAAAAACTTGGTCCATAAATCAAACACGTATGCATGTAATAATGTGAAACTCGGTACACATATAGATCTCATCGGTTCATATATCCTTCATACTCTTACTTTTTACCCCAGCCCAACAGGAAGTCGTCTATTTAGGGTTGTTTGGAAAACTCATGCAATGGAATTTAAAGTACTCCTCCTAGAGAATTCAAACAAATGCCACGAAACTCGGTCAGCGTGAAGTCAAGACATTGAGGATGAAAAATTGCCAGCGGATTTTTGATATCTCGAACGGTTTGGCCGTGGCAAGGAAACGAATTTATGGCGCGAAAAGAGAAACAGGAAGTGTGTTATAACTTCTGCATACATTAACTGATCTTGGTGAAACTTCAGCAGTGTGTTCGCTGTGAGAGGCCGATCACATGGATGTGACTATTGTGAGTCAAAGTTATAGCGCCACCAACTGGCAGCAGGAAGTGTGTCACTTTCAAAATGCTTTGAAATCACCCTCTTATTTTTACCCGATTTGCTTCAAACTTTATGTGTGTAATGTAGACACACGCCAGATGTAGACCTGTGAAAGGATTATAGCAATGCATCAAACTTTAATATTCTTTTTGGATGCTTTTGAGACTCTTAGCATGCCTGAAATTGCTTGAAATTGCTTGAAACTCGACAGACAGATCACATTTATTAGCCAGTAGACATGTGCAAAGTTTCAGAAACGGACATGGTGCAGGGACTCAGTAGCGCCACCTTTAGTCAAAAATGGGGTATTAGTTTTACCTACAGTAACAAAAATCGGTATGTATATTGTTCTCCTCGAGCCGGACAACTTTCTAATTTACAGTCATTAGCTCCGACCAACAGGAAGTCAGATATTTTGGTTTGAATGTGATTTTCAGGAGAATTTTCTCCCTCCCTCTCCCTCTGTCTCTGTGTGTGTGTGGGGGGTTTGGGGAATTTGTCTATTGCGTTTAATGGTTTTCAAGGTTTCAGGGCTTTTGGGGCCCTTAACGTGCTCGAAAACTCTTGAAACTTTGCACACAGGTCAGAGCCCACGGCCATCAGGGCCGGGCTGAAGCTGGTACCCGGGCGTAGCAGGGGGGCTCAACAGCGCCCCCTTGAACGGGGTCCGAAAACTTGGTCCATATATCAAACACGCTTGCATGAATTAATATGAAACTCAGTACACATATAGATCGCATCGGGCCGAACAACTTTCCCTCGGTCAAGTGTTACGCCAGCCCAACAGGAAGTCGGCTATTATGGGTTGTTTGGAGAACGCTTGCTCTGGAATTTTAACTTCTCCTTTTAAGGCAATTCATTCAATTGCCACCAAACTCGGTCAGCGTGAAGTCAAGACATTGAGGATGCTAAATTGCGGACGGATTTTTGATATCTCGAACGGTTTGGCCGTGGCAAGGAAATGAATTTATGACTAAAAAAGGACACATAAAGTGTCTTATAACTTAGTTAGTTTTACCTACAGTTACAAAACTTGGTGTGTATATTGTTCTCGTCAAGCCGAACAACTTTCTAATTTACAGTCATTAGCTCCGACCAACATGAAGTCAGATATTTTGGTTTGAATGTGGATTCTGAGCATTTTCTCTCCCTCTGTCTCTCTCTGACAGAGAGAATGCACCCTGCTATTCTGTGTGTGTGTGTGTGTGTGTGTCTGGGGGGGAGGGGCTCTTCGAGTGATAGTTTAGTTTAAACACAAAATCATACATAGGGCCATACTGCCCTCTTGTGTCCAAAATTATATTTATATATACATATATTTGGTATGTGACTGAGGATATTTTTCCACCGGTAAACCGACGTGTGACACCAGCGAGAGCTTTTAAATACGGACGTCCACACGGACATTGATAATGGTGGCGCGTGCAGAGCGCTCGAGGGAATTCCTATGGAAGTAGGAATGAACCAAAAAACGTTCGCTCTTATTCTGCTCGATCATCGCCGTGGACGCGCACCGTTATGAATGCCCGTGCAGCCGATTTGAATGCCCGGGCATTCAGATTAGGAGCACTAATCTGTTTATTTTTAAGTTCAATCAAATGTGTTTTTAATGGTAGTATTATTTTATATGGACATCAATTATTATTATTATTTATATAATTAAAATTAAGGAAAATTTAATTTTTTTAAAATTCTTGTTCTGTTCTGAATATCATTAAATTTAAAGGATTGCTTGTGTAATATTTTGAGATCATCAAATCAGAATAAATCTCTCGGTTTAGTGATTCCCTAGTTATTTTTTAATTTTTTTCATTGTTCTAATCAGGTAAGGCAAATAATATTCTCTGTGTCTTTATATAAATAAATAAATAAATATATATATATATATATATATATATATATATATCATCTGAATTATAAATAACTTTTTTTCTGTATAAAATAAAAAATCCCGAATAATCCAGACCAACCAGAGGGCACTATTCCTACAACATCATCAGTGCTGAAGCGGAACTACCAGAGCCGTTCGGCAGATAGCAAGCAGATGCTATGTGTTGTGAATACACCCATGTTAAACATTAAAATTTACTTCCATTGCATATCATAGAACACATAAGCGTAAAATAAAATTACATTAATAAACCTGTACAAAGACTTGCAGATAAATACTGGGCTTCTATATTTACACATTTAAGTGCTGCAAAACATATTGAGCTATGATATCCTATGACATTAAAAATTATTCTATATTTAAATTATCTCATATATGTGGCTATTGTGGTTCACGATCATAGGCCTAGTCCCAAATGGCACACTTCATATGAATTTTCGGTCTTGTGTACTTATTTCATGTGTCCGTTAAATCCATGAGACCGTAGGGTGTCTCATTTTTCATTTTAGGTTTCAGAAGGTTGCTCATGCAAACTTTGTGGTTGATATGTGCCGTCGATGCGCACTTTTACAGAGCCCACACTGATGCAAGCTCTACAACACACTTCTTTTCGACAGTCAAAGCGGGGTTACGTTTTTGCACGTCGTGCACAATAACCCTAAAGGCACCAGGGTGGCAGTGCCACCGGCTTTATATATATATATATATATATATATATATATATATAAATATAGCTGCGAGCAGCGATGAAGGGCCAAAGCCGGCGACACCGCCACCCCGGTGCCTTTAGGTAACTAAAGGCACCGGGGTTGCGGTGCCACCGGCTTGGGCCCGTAATCGCTGCTCGCAGCTATATTTATTATTATTCTTTTTATTATTATTATTATTTTACTACCTTTTGGGCACTTTTGGGGCCCTTAACATGCTCGAAAACTCTTGAAACTTTGCACACGGGTCAGAACCCGCGGCCATCAGGGCCGGGCTGAAGCTGGTACCCGGGCGTGGCAGGGGGGCTCGACAGCGCCCCCTGGAACGAGGTTTGAACACTTGTCCATATATCAAACACGCTTGCATGTAATAATCTGAAACTCGGTACACATATAGATGTCATCGGGCCAAACAACTTTCGTTTTTATGCCAGCCCAACAGGAAGTCAGCTATTTAGGGTTGTTTGGAAACGCATGCTCAGGAATTTAAAACACTTCTCCTAGGGAATTCACCCGATCATCACCAAACTCGGTGTGCATGAAGTCAAGACATTGAGGATGAAAAATTGCCAGGGGATTTTTGATATCTCCAACGGTTTGGCCGTGGCGAGGAAACGAATTTATGACGAATAATGGAAACAAGAAGTGTGTTATAACTTCAGCATACATTAACTGATCTTGATGAAACTTCAGCAGTGTGTTCGTTGTAAGAGGCCGATCACATGAATGTAAGTATTGTGAGTCAAAGTTATAGCGCCACCAACTGGCAGCAGGAAGTGTGTCACTTTCAAAATGCTTTGAAATCACCCTCTTATTTTTACCCGATTTGCTTCAAACTTCATCTGTATAATGTAAACAGACGCCAGATGTAGACCTGTGAAAGGATTATTTAATATCTAAGATAATGTTGCCATGGCAACACATCAAACTTTAATATTCTTTTTTGATGCTTTTGAGACTCTTAGCATGTTTGAAATTGCATGAAACTCGACAGACACATCTAATTTATTAGCTAGTAGACATGTGCAAAGTTTCAGAAACGGGCGTGGTGAGGGGCTCAGTAGCGCCACCTTTAGTCAAAAATGGGGTATTAGTTTTACCTACAGTAACAAAACTCGGTATGTATGTTGTTCTCCTCGAGCCGGACAACTTTCTAGTTTACAGTCATTAGCTCCGACCAACAGGAAGTCAGATATTTTGGTTTGAATGTGATTTTCAGGAGAATTTTCTCCCTCCCTCTCCCTCTGTCTCTGTGTGTGTGTGGGGGGTTTGGAGAATTTGTCTATTGCTTTTAAAGGTTTTCAAGGTTTCAGGGGCTTTTGGGTCCCTTAACGTGCTCGAAAACTCTTGAAACTTTGCACACAGGTCAGAGCCCACGGCAATCAGGGCCGGGCTGAAGCTGGTACCTGGGCGTGGCAGGGGGGCTCAACAGCGCCCCCTTGAACGGGGTCTGAAAACTTGGTCCATATATCAAACACGCTTGCATGAATTAATATGAAACTCAGTACACACATAGATCTCATCGGGCTGAACAACTTTCCCTCTGTCAAGTTTTACGCCAGCCCAACAGGAAGTCGGCTATTATGGGTTGTTTGGAGAATGCTTGCTCTGGAATTTTAACTTCTCCTCCAAGGCAATTCATTCAATTGTCACCAAACTCGGTCAGCGTGAAGTCAAGACATTGAGGATGCTAAATTGCGGACGGATTTTTAATATCTCGAATGGTTTGGCCGTGGCAAGGAAATGCATTTATGACTATAAAAGGACACATAAAGTGTGTTATAACTTAGTTAGTTTTACCTACAGTTACAAAACTTGGCGTGTATATTGTTCTGGTCAAGCCGAACAACTTTCTAATTTACAGTCATTAGCTCCAACCAACATGAAGTAAGATATTTTGGTTTGAATGTGGATTCTGAGCATTTTCTCTCCCTCTGTCTCTCTCTCTGACAGAGAGAATGCACCCTGCCATTCTGTGTGTGTGTGTGTGTGTGTGTGTGCGTGTGTGTGTGTGTGTGTGTGTGTGTGTGTGTGTGTGTGTGTGTGTGTGTGTTTGTGTGTGTGTGCGCGTGCGTGTGTGTGTGTGAGAGAGATATTGTGACTTGGTGTCTGTTACAGTGACAAGAGTTTAACCTTTGTTTAAGTTTAAAGGACAAGTTCGGTATTTTACACTTAAAGCCCTTTTTACACTTTTTAAATACGCTGCACTTTCGCCACATAAATTGCAGATTTCCGCGCAAAATATGCGGGCTTGCATGATTTCATAATCCCCGCATTTTTGTTGCAAAAAAGTCACATATATCTTAGCAGAAAGTTGAAAAATGTTGCGTTTACTTCACACAAGAGCAGCCATTTTCCCCTGTTGCCATGGGAACGTTATGAAGTGACGTAATTACGCGACGTGAACATCATTGAAAAGCTGTAAAACAGGAAGCACACATTTTTTTATATTTTATTTATTCATTTTTACAGAAGTTGTAGCATATTCCTTTTGTAAAGCTACAGGTACCTTTTGTACCCGCATATTCCATCACATTTTTTAAGAAAACGTGCCGCATAATCAAGGATTTTTGCCCACAACAATCACAAAAAAAACTCTGGAACATTTTTCTGGAAGGACTGATCAATATATTTGTTTTCCTTAAAATTTTAATTAACACTAACCTTATTTTCATCTGAATTATAAATAATTTATTTCTGTATAAAATAATACTACCATTAAAAAATGGTACCATTGTGTGTGTGTGTGTCAGTTGTAGGTTACAGTTTGACAAAAGCACAATGTTGTGTTTTATTGCGAGTGTACACGAATATAAATAAACACTTTGCAGTTTGAATGATGTCCTGTATGAACTAAATGACGGAGTATGTTTTTATGTTTCCACTGTTCGATCGCGCCCGCGCCTCACACACACACACACCATATTCCAGCATTGCAATCTTGACACCGCAGCCTGTTCATTATAGCCGATAAAATATAATTATCAATAAAATATAATAATAAAATAGTCAACCTAACATATATAAATTACACTGCTCTGTTTAAATAGTCAGTAGTACAATTCGTACAATTCACCATAAGCACCGCTCCACTGTGATGTTTCCAAGCACATTTTTGCGCATGTGAAGAGGATGATTTTTTCCGTCGATATTGGAACGTGAGTGAAGTGCAAAGCCTATAATAAATAATGGTTTACCATCCAAATACATTGCGAATGTTGAAACATTTTGATTGTAATGAGAGAGTTACTTGAGCCCAACGCTGCATACTTTCACTTTCGCTTTAAATTATTTAGTTTTGGCTTGTTTATAGTTATTTTTTTATTCTTGTTCTGTTCTGAATATCATTAAATTTAAAGGATTTGTTGTGGAATATTTTTAGTGTATTTTCTAATCTTACGATGGTTAATGGTTAACCGGTTAATTAGCATCCCTGTATATATAGCTAGATCAAATTAGTGCAGAATCAACTTTGCGTTGCAATCGTGTCAAGGATCAGCCAGTGCATGTGCATCATCAAAAGCGGTTGTTAAGAAAAGTGCTGAGCTGAATTTTTGTGCCATCTGTGGACAACAGTGTTTTAAATGAGAATAAAGTCAAATGCGCCTTTAGTCCCATTTTATATAAGTATTCTTATGCTTGGCTTAAGAATAGGCGTATGGGTCGCGTCAATAAAAAAAAAAGAAAAGAAAAAGGGTCGCCCTTGAAAAAGTTTGAAAACCACTGCTCTAGTGATGTACTGACTGAGAAAACGTTGGAAAGAATGATACTTTTAAACATAACACTAAACCACCAGCAGGTGGCGGCAGGCGACCGTCTTAATGAGCGAGTTATTGATTCATTCATTCAAACAAACGATTCGTTCAAACAACTGATTCATTCAAGAATGAGACACGTTAAAGGACAAGTTCGGTATTTTACACTTAAAGCCCTGTTTTAAGATAGTTTCTGATGAAATAGAACGGTTAAAGGTGCAATGTGTAATATTTCTGAGGATCTATTGACAGAAATGCAATATAAGAACCATAACTATGTGTTCAGTGGTGTATAAAGACCTTACTCAATGAACCGTTATGTTTTTATTACCTTAGAATGAAACATTTATATCTACATAACCGCGGGCACCCCCTTCTATGAAGGTCGACATATTGTGACGTCATGTTTCTACCGTAGCCGACAGCGAACAAACAGCGCTACAGAGCGCGTTTCGTCATTACCTTGAAAGAGAAGCCGCAGAAAGCTAGAAGCTAGCCATAGACACCGTGAGTAGTGCCTTTTCCCTTGTCAGTGGTGTAAAATATGTAGTTGGATTGTTCATGTAACTTAGTTCTTCTCCCTCGCTGTGTTATGGCTTTGACAATCAGCTGATTAGTACTATTGACCGTAAAACAACATTACAGGAGTCACCAACCCGTCGATCGCGGTCGACAAGTCGATCTTGGAAGCATTTTAAGTCGATCGCGAAGAGTTTTCAAAACCAGAGGAAAAAAAAACAATATTTTTATTCATTATTATTTATTAATTTGTGTGTAGTAAATGGTGTCTAGGGGATGCGGAGGCGCGCGCGCTGTTACAATCACATCATTTTTGCAGATGCGTCGAATATAAACAATGCTTTACGCTTTAACCAGCTCAGCCACAGCCCTACAGCATAACAGCTCATATTAGCCAGCTAAACTTTTACTACCCTGTTAGAAAAAATATGTAGTTGGATAGTTTCATGTGGTTCTTCTCCCTCGCTGTATTATGGGTTTGTTATGTGGGGGAAATGTGCTGGTTACGTTCGTGAGACAATCAGCTGATTACTATTATTATATTATATATTAAGACCCTTGATCCTCACCTGACTATGGCTTTGTAAACTTTATCCATGTGGTTTATAATGGACTGTGGTACAGAAACAGTGACAATGTTACACACTCTTGGCTTACTCTGGCTATTCTCTGCTGTCTCAGACGACGATATGTTTGTCCCGTCTTAGCAACCGTAGTTTCTTCGAAAGGGAGGGGTGAGCAGTGGGCTGAGCCTTTAGTGCAACTCGCAACCGAACCGCTAGATGCCACTAAAATCTACACACTGGACCTTTAAGATTGAAATTTGGACACATGCTGCTGGCCCGAGAATTTTCGGTTTCTGTGGTAGCACCCCCCCACCTCCACAATGGTTTCATAGGTGCACTAGAACAATCATTCATAAAACGCATGGTCTGGGGTGTTCACTGATATGCTCACACAAAAATCGCTGCAAAAGATGCTTTCCAACAGGTGTTTTACCATTCGTTGTAAAACTGTGGACCTATTTTTCCAAACGCCTCACACCCGTACATTCTTCCATTGAGAGCTTGAATAATAGACACTCCAGCCCAGTTGGTGGCGATAATGCACCTTTGCCAATTGCAAGCAAACCACTGTTTGGATAGCGTAGCCTACGCATGAGCCTACGATACCGCGACTGCATAAGACTACAGAAAGAATACAAACAACCCCATTTCCGTTTCCGGCGGCGGAGTAATACCGTACCTCACAGAACATCCAATACAAGTCAATGGAGTTGGACAAAAACTACGATAAAACCTGTTGGAAAGCATCTTTTGCAGCGATTTTTGTGTGAGCATATCAGTGAACACCCCAGACCACTCGGTGGGTTTCACGTCTTTGTAAAATAAAGTTTAATGCGTTTTATGAATGATTGTTCTAGTGCACCTATGAAACCATTGTGGAGGTGGGGGGGTGCGACCACAGAAACTAAAAATTCTCGGGCCAGCAGCATGTGTCCAGATTTCAATCTTAACCGTTCTATTTAATCAGAAACAATCTTAAAACAGGGCTTTAAGTGTAAAATACCGAACTTGTCCCTTGATGAATGGTTAATTGAATCTTTGAATCAACCGATTTGTCATGTGGCACGATTTCGGTCATGATGGCACCAGCTGCTGCAGTAAATGTGTCGTATTCAGACGACTTTTTAATGTGTTTCCTCTACACTTGTTAAAAAACCGCAACTTGATCCTACAGAATTAGTCAATTACAGGCCGATCTCGAATCTACCTTTTCTGTCAAAGATACTAGAAAAGGCAGTATCCTTGACCAAGGTACATTTTAACCGTTTGTTTTTTTGGTATAATTAACAAAGGAAAAAAACAGAAACAGGCCGTTTTTCCGTTTTTTGAGTTTTGGCCTGAAACGAAAAAACAACATTCAGTTTGATTTTTCTTTTTTTCATTTTTTTAATCAAAACAAAAAAACGAAATTCAGCGCAATGTCTTGTTTTCCATTATTACTGACAAAACAAATTTATTACTCAATATTTCCTTTCATTGGTGGGTGGGACTTTATCAACCCCTCGCTTCTGATTGGATAGTGTTCTCCATCTGTTATGTCTGTGCTTCAGGCTACTTTTCAAAATTAAGGTTCTACCAAAGAATTTCCATTACTGCTGTGGAGCTCCCTCTTTGCCTTAAGACGATGCAATGTCTCCACAAAAATATACACTTAGATAACAATTTATTTGTAAAAAATAATTAAATAATGCAATAAATCCCCCTTCATGATTAAGAGATTAATAGTTTTTAAGAGGTGGCGATTCAACTGTATGATCAGTTTGGAGCATGTTTGTGATGAATTAAATAAAGGTATTTCTGTTATTTAGCATCACAGGTTAAGGCTTATTTTAGTAAATGCTGTGGACAGTAATGTGTTCTTAATATTATAAAGATCGATGGCATCGAACTAACAGTAAGCACACCAAAAGGATTTACAGAAAATGACCAGCAGGTGTCGCACTGCACCTCCCTCAGCTGTGATCACCTGGAGCCACTTGATAAAACATGCTTAGTGTTATTCTGCAGTGTTTGCAGATTTGTCATCCTACCTTATATGGTCTAGTTATCATATTTTATTATTAAGCTTACTATTGCCCAGATTTGAAATGCAAATTAACATTAAAAGCATAAAAAAAATAATGTGATAAAATATGATCTCCGCTGTCAAAACAGCAACCAGCTTTAGTTAGCCTACTAACATAGGCTACACGTGTACACTTAAGATTTTCCTGTATTAGGAAACGCATTAGAGTAGACTACCATCTATCTCCCCCATTGTGAGCATGCGTGTTATTGGATGGAGACACCAAATGCCAGTGCGCCACAGTTCAATCATTTGATGTAGCCTCAGCGTCAGACACAGAACGTTACAGTTGATCTCAGACGGTCTGACCCCGGGGAGGCCCCAGTCTCTCTACACTCTTCTCTCTGTGAGATGGAAGAGTTTAGAAAGTTGTGAGGCGCTGTGGAGAGGCCTACGCTGCAGTAGTTCCCTCTGCAGCTCTGTGGTTTATCAGTGAAGCAGTGAACAGACAGACGCTGTCTCCTCTGTGAAACATCTGGATCCTCACTGCGCTGCATTATTAGAAACTACGATGAACCGGTCGGGGGGTCACATCTCTCCCCTGCAGTGGTTGAATTTATTTGTGTTTTATTGCGGAATGAGTGTTTACTTTAATGATTTGCTTTCATGATTAGAGAGGCTGCTGTCAGTCATTGAAAACGTTTCCATGCGCAATAAAGTCACCACAAATATCGTGGGATATTTAAGAAGCAAAACAAAGAAAATAGTTTTAAACTGGACGTGACAGGACAGAGGAAACTCTCCAACAAATTTCTGAGTAGGAGAAAGGGGTTTGCACCTTTGTAGCCATAGAATATTATATTATTATAATTGTGTCTGAAGCTTCTATTCATCCATAGGCCTACCTGATGTGATTTTTAAAAATAGCCTTGATGGCAGGTGCAAGCCAAGACTATAGCCATAGGCCTATCATATTATATTAATAATTAGGCCTACTATTTCCCAGGTTTTATCGAATTTGCTAATAAAACAGCTGCTTCATGTAAACGCAATGAACATAAAGCCAAAAAAGAGAACGTTAAAACACGATCTACTCCACTGTGTCAAAACAACATCTGTAGGCTACCTGTGACCACTTTTTCCCATAGCCTATAACCAACACGTTCTCACTCCCGACTCGTCACATATTGACGCGTGGTCAAGGTCCTTTTGCGTCAATTATTGACGTTTAGGGATCCGCGGTCAAGTTAGCAACGCTTAGCAACAACAAACATACAACTTCCGGTAAAGTTAGCAACAATAAATATGCAACGTCCGGTTAGACTTTCAAAATAAAACGCAAGCTTTTCGAAACATCGCCATTTTGAAACGTGCGTTATTAAAGTCGTGAAACGTTGCAGTTTGGTTGGGTTTAGGCACAAAAAATACTTGGGTTTAGGCAACAAAACTACTTGGTTAAGGTTAGGAAAAGATCATGGTTTGGGTATAAATAACTACGTATTTCAGTTAACACCTAACCGTCACTTATGTCATAACATGCCTAAATAAAAATATTTAATGTTGACTTTTTGTTTCACACGGGACACGAACCCCGCTCTCCTAGCTCAAAGTTTGGGTTCTGGCCCTCCATCCACCTCCTTACTCAGTCTTTTCTTTTCAATATCATATAGGCTACCTGCCTTTACCGTCACAAACTGACGCTGCAGGGCTTCCCCCACTACGTCGAACTATGACGGAAAAGGGATCCCCAGTGTGGCACAAACTTACGACTCTTGACCATGCATCCATATGTGACGGCTTGGGAGTGAGAACGGTTTGGTATAACCATAGCAAGCGCATTAGACTACTGAATCCCCTCTGTGAATGTGCGTATTATCACGATGGAGAACCCAAATGCCAGTGCGTCAGAGATGAAAAATGGCGAAGGGGCAAATCTTTATATACATAGTCCTTCACGGCGTGAAGCGCATAGCGCAGTTGCGTTTGGGGCACATCCAACTCCAATTTTGCTAGTTTGACGGCAGAAAAAAACGGGCGCATGGTTCAAAAGGGTCGTAGGATGCAATACACCAATATCAGTGTCATCTCCCTTGTAAAGCCAGGTGCGCTTGTACTTTGGCGCATTGCTATTATAATAGCTATGAATGGTGCTTTATGAAAATAAACAATTGACTGATTGAATTGCAGACTCACAGCAGAGAGAATTATGGAAATAGCCTAAGTGTGGACGTGATATAAAAACCACCTCTGATCATGAAGCCTCTGTTACTCTGCTGCTCTATAGTTTATCAGTCTGTTAACAGACAGACGCTGTCTCTAATGAAACGTCTGGATCCTCATTGTGCTGCGTTAATATAAATTATGAACCGGTCGTGGGTCACATCTCTCCCACACTGGTTTCTTTATTTTGTGTTTTATTGATGTGTGAGTGTTTTAACGATTTACTTCATGATCAGAGAGTCTGCTGTCGGTCATTTTAAACGTCATGTGCCCAATAAAGTCACAACAAATATTTTGGGGTATTTGAGCTGTAAAAAATAAAAAAGCTGAAGTAATTAACTTGACATAACAGGGCAGAGGAAACTGCAGAGGAACTAGAATTCCACTTTTAGCTTCTGAAATTATTGACACGCTCTGATGGAGCTCAGGACTGATCAGGAGGACGGCTGCTTTACTCCAAACAGTTTCTCTGTATGAACTTGGACTGTGTGTGAGACCTTTTGGATGTGTAAAGAACACAGGACATCAGTTAATATTGATCCCGACCGATCCTGTCAGCTGTCAGGAGATTTTAATAATCAGTGAAGTTACGCTGCTGTGCCTCGTGCGTAAATGCGAACAGTGTCATAGTAATGCACCCCTAAAATAACAAAAACTGTGTAAGCCTAACAAGACCATATCAGGTGTGATAAATCTTTAAACACTGCAGGATTAACTCAGTGGAACTGTTTTCTCAAGTGGCTCCAGGTGATCACAGCTGAGGGAGGTGCAGTGCGACACCTGCTGGTCATTTTTTGTCAATCCTTTTCGTGTGCTTGCTGTTAGTTCGATGGCATCGATCTTTATAATATTGAGAACACTTTACTGTCCACAGCATTTACTAAAATAAGCCTTAATCTGTGAGGCTAAATAACAGAAACACCTTTGTTTAATTCATTACAGTTTAACAGCACCACAAACTAGGCTACATGCTCCAAACTGATCATACTGTTGAATCGCCTCCTCTGTTAATCTCTTAATCATGATGGGGATTTATTGCATTATTTAATTAGTTTTCATTAATAAACTGTTATCTAAGTGTAGCTATATTTTTGTGGAGACATTGCATCGTCTTAAGGCAAAGAGGGAGAGCCACAGCAGTAATGGAAATTCTTTGGGAGAACCTTCATTTTGAAAAGTAGCCTGAAGCACAGACATAACTGATGGAGAACACTATCCAATCAGAAGCAAGGGTTGATACAGTCCCACCCACCAATGAAAGGAAAAATTGAGTAATAAATTGTTTTGTCAGTAATAATGGAAAACAAGACATTGCGCTGAATTTCGTTTTTTTGTTTTGATTAAAAAAAACGAAAAATCAAACTGAATATTGTTTTTTCGTTTCAGGCCAAAATTCAAAAAACAGAAAAACGGCCTGTTTCTGTTTTTTTCCTTTGTTAATTATACCAAAAAAACAAACGGTTAAAACGTACCTTGGTCATCCTCACAACTATGTTCCTTTTTAGAAAGAAATGGTATCTGTGAGGATTTTCAGTCAGGATTTAGACCGTACCATAGTACTGAGTCAGCTCTCATTAGAGTCACAAATGATTTGCTCTTATCATCCGATCGTGGTTGTATCTCGCTATTGGTGTTACTCGATCTTAGTGCTGCATTTGATACTATTGACCACAACATTCTTTTAAATAGACTCGAAAATTATGTTGGCATTAGTGGAATTGCATTAGCATGGTTTAAATCATACTTATCTGACCGTTATCAGTTTGTAGCAGTAAATGAAGAGATGTCTTATCGATCAAAAGTTCAGTATGGCGTACCACAAGGCTCAGTACTAGGACCATTGCTGTTCACTCTGTACATGCTACCCTTAGGAGATATTATTAGGAAGCATGGCATTAGTTTTCACTGTTATGCTGATGATACTCAGCTCTATATTTCTTTAAGCCCTGACGAAACTTACCAATTCACAAAATTAACGGAATGCATAGCTGATATAAAAAATTAGATGACTAGTAATTTCCTACTACTTAATTCGGAAAAAACAGAGATTCTAATTATTGGACAAAAAACTTCCTCACGTAATAACCTAGAATACTGTCTAACACTTGATGGCTGCTCTGTCAAGCCCTCGTCAGTTAGGAACCTGGGTGTGCTCTTTGATAGCAATCTTTCATTTGAAAGTCACGTGAATAGTATCTGTAAAACCGCATTTTTCCATCTAAAAAAATATATCTAAATTACGTCATGTGCTCTCAATGAAAAATGCAGAACAATTAGTTCATGCGTTCATGACATCAAGGCTAGATTATTGTAGTGCTCTTATTACAGCTGGTCCAAAATGCAGCCGCTAGAGTTCTTACCAGAACCAGGAAGTATGACCATATTAGCCCGGTTCTGTCAACACTGCATTGGCTCCCTATTAAACATAGTATAAATTTTAAAATATTGCTGATTACTTACAAAGCACTAAATGGTTTAGCTCCCCAGTACTTGAGCAAGCTCTTAACGCATTATACTCCTTCACGTCTATTGCGATCTCAAAATTTTGGCCAGTTGATAATACCTAGAATATCAAAATCGACTGCTGGTGGTAGATCCTTTTCCTATTTAGCACCAAAACTTTGAAACAATCTTCCTAACATTGTCCGGGAAGCAGACACAGTCTGTCAGTTCAAATCTAGACTAAAAACACATCTCTTTGGCTTAGCATACACATAACACATTATAGACTTCTATAATTCAATGTTAGGCTGCATAGTTTAGATCAGCCGGAACCGGGAACACTTCCCATAAATCCTGATATACTTTGTACATCATAAGAAGGATGGCGTCTACGCTAATATTTGTCTCTCTGTTTATCCCGAGGTTTACCGCAGTCCACCGGATCCAGGCCGTATCCGGATCTGATGAAGGACCTGCGCCTGGACACAACGACAACGCAGTCCTGAAGTGTCAACTAGTCTCTCCCTTGTGAAGGCCTCCTTCCCTTTACCTCTGTACTGATAAAACGCTGTCTGGATAATTCCGATTCACGTGGCTACGCGGAAGCGATAAAAAATTATCGCAAACATGTCTGAGTAGTTTTCTAAATTTTTCTGCCTGGCTATGTTTGACCCTGCTTTCCCTTGGATTTGGATGATCTGTCTTTTGATTTTAGCATGGTTTACTGTCTCGGACTGATTCTCTGTGTTCTGATCTAAGCCTGCTTAACTCAGTGTGGATTTGTTATTAATTTCCTATTCACTGACCCTGGCCTGTTCTACACTAAGTGGATTTAATATTGGACTGATCACCCGTACTCTGATCCTGACCTGTTTCACACGGTTTAGATTAATTTGAAAGATTCTTACTTGGTTCAGGATCTGACCCTACCAGTTGAGATGGGCAAATTTCAAGTTGGAGTCAGCATTGTTTTCAGAACTGCTTAAGGGTTATTGAACCTAAGCAATTGAACAACACCCAGGTCAACATGTTCTGACAGGAGCGATTCCAGGACTCCTTGCATTTTATGCCCACAATGGCCTACAGCAAAGTCAAGGCCACGCAGCTTCCACCCCATCAGTCTTTTGATTGTGCCATAGATCTCCTGACTGGCACTAAAAATCCTCACGGTTGTATTTATTCATTACCTGAACCTGAATCACAGGCCAAAGATAGATGAAGGTCTGCATCCGTGTATTGATTATTGGGGATTAAATGACATCACAATTAACACTCTAGAGTCGGCGGTAGCGCCGGCGCGACCAGCTCGCTTTTTTTCTTATCAGTGCAAAAGAGACTCAAATAACTCTGTTGATTTTGATCTTACATATAAGTGTTATACATCATTCGATTCTGTTAAGTGTCTATTTTTTTGTGTATACTCACAATAAAAACAAAGTGTTGTGCTTTTTGCCAAATAAAGAAAAATAAACATGATGCGAGTTCTGCCTTCTCTCTGTCAGTGAAGTCCATTCTGAAACGTGTCCGAAAATGAACTGTAACTCAGCGAATACGCAGGCATACAGGCACACAAGCATGAAACTTGAATTCTCTTCTTTAAATGAAGTAATTTATATAAAAAACAAATATTCTCTGTTTATGTAATCTGTATGAAAAGAGAGCGATGTCAGTCTTTTTCTTTTCAGCTCATTATAGCTCATTAAGTGCTAATGTGACCACGCCCACGGAGAGCACACGCTATTCAAACGCAAATAATCTGAGGCAAGCCATGCAAACATGCCAACGCCCACATCAGCTGCATAAAACACATCAAGTTTAATAAGAATCATGTACTTTACGTCGCTATGCTGTGAGGAATAATACTATCGTAATAATCCTGGAAAATTTACCTCAGAAGTGCTGGTAGTTTCATTTCAAGGAGCAATGGATCCAGCTGATGTGAACAGTAAGTTTATTCTTAAGTGCTTTGTTCTAATCGCTATATGGACTAGTGTCTGTAAACCGCAAAAAGATTGTTTAAATATGAATTGCATGTCTGTGTGTGAGTGAATGAATGAATGAACGGCACAGACGCGCATCCGTGCCGCTCATTCACAATCGCACCTACATTAGTAAATGTTATTTTTACATGAACACATCCAAACTATATTGCTAAAGCCTACTGAAATGAGTAAAAATAGACGATCGCATAATTGTTGAAATAAAATGTCTTTGTATAAGCAACAAACTGCAAATTAACATTTATATGCTAATATATCATAAACACGATATGTTACAGACTAAATATGAATGTTTAGACAAGATTTCATTGATTAGTTTTGGATAGATTATAAAGTTTTTACTGTAAAAAAAAAAAAGACTACTGCCACATCAACTAAGCTTTTGTTCGCCAATTTCTGCTCATATGTTAAATATAGGCTACTATAGTATGGGGTGTTTTGTCAAAAATAAAGTAGGTATATTGAATTATCAACTAAGATGTTATTATTGTGTTTGTTCCAATATTCAAACTAATGAATCCTTACCTTTGAAATACGTATGATAAAATGTATACTTTTTACAAAGAAAGATTACACTTGAAATATTGTTAAAATTGTAATTGTTGTTGTAATTGTAACCTTTTTTTTAATTGTGTTTTATTAGTGACAAATTTGGGGAGAGGATACATATTCCAAAATTTTCTGAAAATACAGTATGAGAATTAACTGCACAATTACTAGAAATGTTTACCTTGGATATTATACAATTTGCATGCATACAAAATTTGTGGAAAAAGACAAATTTTTTCAATATGTTTCCAACTCTAACTTTGAACCAATTCTGTAGAATATATATATTCTACAGAATTGGTTCAAAGTTAGAGTTGGAAACATATTGAAAAAATTTGTCTTTTTCCACTGGGTACCACAAGAAAGAATGTGAGGACAAAAGAATATATATATATATATATATATATATATATTTCTTTTGTCCTCGCATTCTTTGGTACCCAGTGACACCTGTGTGAAAGGCTCATTATGCAGCTCATTGTGCGGCTCATTACACATATTTAGTATGTGTTTTGTGGCCTTATTTCAGAAACTTTAAGTTTTAGTTTTTTCAATGACCATGCATAAACAATATTCTCTCAAAAATACAAACATGTACATATGTTGCTCACATATTATGGTAGCCCTGTTTGTGCTAAATAGAGTGTAATGACAACTTTGCCATTAATATGTTTATAAGCAACTGAAAAAAGCACAAATGTCAGGGCATGTCAAAACATCCCAAGGACCCCAAAAATACCTTAGACCCCAGAGGGTTAAATTACGTTATCTGCTTTCGCTAGTGCCGGTAGCCCTCGAACAATTCCACCAAGTTCTTCTCCAAATTGGACCTACGTAATGCATACAACCTTTGCATTTGAGAAGGAGACAAATGGAAGATCACCTTTTCTACAAGCACAGGGCACAAAGAATGCTGTTCGGGCTATCTTCCAAGCCTATGTCAATAAATAATTCTGAGACATGCTAAATGTTTATATTGATGACATATCTTATCCCCAACATTAGAAGTGCTCCAATGCCTAATTCACTGCTCTGAGTGGACTGATTCTCTGTGTCCTGACCCAAGCCCGTTGTACACTATGTGGATTTTATATCAGACTGACTACCGTGTACTTCTGATTGAATATTTTGCACTCCTAGCATTAATTGAGAAATTAATGTCACTGCAACAGAGTTTTATCATAAACAATGGTCAAATATCAAAGCTTTTTTTACGTGCACTGAATGTTGAACAACAATAATCTGGGGCGCCTGGCGATCTTTGCGTTTAAAGGGGATAAAAAAGAAAAAAAAGGTGTTTAAGAGCCATAGCGTACTGAGACCTGGAGAACACCAAGCATAGCAATCTTGGAACTGTCGTAGACTCAGAGGGACGTGCAGGGCTGTTGCAATGGCAGATGGGAGAAGAACATGTGATATATGTACTGCATATATCACTACAGCAAAGATGCAGTAGTGCCTGTATTCATCAGGAATGGAAGTTTCACCTCACTTAGCAGTAGGGGTGTAACGATATTCAAACCCACGCCCCACCCCCTGCTACCCAGCCCAGCCCAGCCCAGCCCAGCCCTGCCTAGCCCTGCCTCATTGGACCTCATGTTTTATGTGTAGTTGTGTACACCAGTGGTTCCCAAACCTGTCCTGAAGGACCCCCAACAGTGCACGTTTTCATTAACCCATGTGATTATGAGCTGATGAGTTGAATCAGGTGTGTTTGATTAGGGAGACAAAGAAAACGTGCAGTGTTGGGGGTCCTTCAGGACAGGTTTGGGAACCACTGGTGTACACAACGAATTCAGTTTTGTAGCCTAACCACCATTAACACCATATAATAGAAAGCTCTGTGTTTTGTTACTTTCGATAATAAGTAGGGTGTAATCTTTCAAATTCTGTCTATTTGATCACGAAATTCAAACAATAAATGCCGTTTTGGCGCTCTTTGCTGTGGCATGACAGATCACTGTACTAGGCTCCTCATTTCAAGCGGCAGCGCGGAGCACGAGTAAACGCGATCATCTCTTCCTCAGTTACAGAATAAACATGAATGGACACCTGAAAGTATGTTGAAAGATACAGTATACTTATTGAAAGGCATCATAACTCGTGTAATCGCTCAATCAGTGTTTCAGCAGCGGAAAGACGTCAATAAAACAGCTTTGTCACATAGCATTATATTTACCTTAGCAGGCAAGTCATTCAGTATCCACAGCTTGTTGGTCCCTAGAGAAATTAACTCTTGCACTAAATAAATGCACTATATTAGCCTATATATTAGGCTATATTTTACTTAACCTGTTAATGATATCTTGATTATTGAATGTATGTTTAAAATATCTTTAATGAAAATGACAGCAACTGTGTAAATTATTATATTTCAATAACGAATTAGAGTAAAAACATAAGTTAATGCAAAAACTGCCTTATGTTCAGTTTACATGTTTTCATACAATGTGTTGGGTGTTGATTATTATATCTAAAAAAATAAATAGCATCTGAATTGCTAAAAGTCTAGGCTCTGTTGTTAACCTCTAATGTTATAGTAAAATGTGGGCTCCATATAGTTTACAGCATTAGCAGATTTTTTTTTTTTAATCCTTGCAAAACATTTAATTGTAATTGAATTAATTTAAAGACAAAGACAATTTTTTTCATTAAACCACTGTTAAAAAAAAAAAGAAGAAGCAATTTTAGCTTTCTAAACCCCACCCCACCGAACCGAACCGAGACGTCAAAACCGTGGGAAGAACCGAACCGTCAGTTTTGTGTATCATTACACCCCTACTTAGCAGCACAGTACATGTCCTAAAAGCTGCCTGGCCAGCTGATATGTGTCTGATCACAGTGTAGTCACTGCATTGCACTGCATGATAGGCAAGCGAGGGTCCCTCTGTGATGCTTGCATAGCAGGGGCTGACTGAGAAACTTTAGCATAGTGTTTTTTGGCAATTCCTGCATGTCTGCACTTGTTAAAAGAAAGAGATGAAGATTGCTAAAACACCTATACATAAAAGTTTGTGATAGTCTTTCAGGTATGCAGGACGAGCCCTTGCTCGAACCGATTGACCCCTGATGCCGCAGACTGCACCACATCTTGGTCATCAGGATAAACATGAAACAGAGGCTGAAGAGGTTGAGGCCCCGGTGCTGGCAGGGGTGGTCGTGGGTCAGGCATTGGTTGTTGTGGGGGTTCCATGACAGGGGAACCTTAAAGTGCCTGGCCTAGTCATGGCTGTTCTGGCTCTAGTAGAGGGGGCAGAGCCTAACCTGTCCCTCAGCCCGGAGACAGTGGCGAAGCAGGGCAATTTTCCTCCAATCTGGAATATCAGTATAGCCTCGAGATACACCATAAGCTATCAATCCAACTTGCCAACTGATTAGGCAGTTCTCCATGCATGGGAAGAAAAGGTGCCAGTGGTGGTAAGCACCAATTTTATATTGAAGAAGTTTAGCTATTTAAGTGTTCAGTTCCACGCAAGAGCTTGAATGGATGTCCTTTTACTTCAATTTCTTTTACTTCACAACGCAGGGGCACACACCGAAAGAACCTCGTAACCCATGGTTATCCCGTAAACATTAAGTTAGCAAGCCGAGTCAGAGGGTGTTTGGCAGGTGTGGGACCATGACTGACAGGGGGGGTTATGGGCAGGTGACAGCAGAGCTGTTTGTCTTTCATGTGGAAAACAACTAACCCCTAAATAAAAAAGTATTATTATTTATAATAAAACTTTAAAACTTTACCTTAGCTTTCACTATAATAATTTCTGCAATGTCCATATCCGATTATACTTTTTAAAGTAAGTGCATTTACTATTGCTATTCCTGAATATTAAGAATATTAGGTCTATAAGTCCTGCATCGATTCAGTCTTCCATGTATTTTGTAGCTTATAGAAATTATGAATAACGAATTTAAATCATATAAGCACTGACACCGTAAGGTGAACAATACATTATCTTGGCGTTGTACTGCGGATTTTGTGAATCTGAAGCTGTTATTTGAAGTCCTGCATACCTAAAATCCTCCATTTTAGCATATGCTGAGTTTGGTCGATCAGTAAAAGTCATTTTAACAGAAGGCCAGAATTTTTTATTTTGTACAATTTTGGACAGATTCCCCCAACCACCCGCTTGCGAAAAATCGATGGTTCTGCAGGAATCGCTTAGGCTGTGTAACTATTTTAGCTTTAAAACTAAGAAATTCACCACTTTGGGGCACTCTTCATTCTGTACCTGCAATATTCTAAGATTAGAGAAAACTTTATTGTTTCCTATGCATTGTGTAGAACAGTGTTTCTCAACCTCTCCTGCAGGGACCCCCTGACAGGACATGTTTTTGTTTTAACCCTGAAATGGCACACCTGATTCAATTAATTAAAGGCTTAATGTGCAGCTGACTAATTGAATCAGGTGTGCCATTTTAGGGTTAAAACAAAAACATGTCCTGTCAGGGGTCCCTGCAGGAGAGGTTGAGAAACACTGGTGTAGAATATCGTATATCAATAAAACATGTCACCAAATTATATTTGAAAGTATTATTGTCACTTCTATAGACATCAGTGTATATTTTACAAACTATGGGCCAGATTTACTTAAAGGGGTCATGAACTGGATTATTTTATTATTTTATAATGTTTCTGCAATTTCTGCACCCTCATGAATATTTTCACCAAATAACAATCCTTTTTAACAATACAAACATGTTTGTGGCGTTGCTGGGAGATCAATATCGTAAAAGTCTGTTTGCAAAGCCTGCGTCAACTACGACTGAATTACCAAATAATCCACAGTGAAATGCACCGAATACAAACAAATAATGCTGAGACATTCACATTGTTGAAGAAAAAAAAACCTTTCCTAGCATTAGGATCGTTTGGAAGGTAGTGGTATTGATCCTGTGTTGATCTTTTCTCGTTCTCATGTCACTATTCACTAACGCTCCAGTGATGTAGACGTAGGCGTTGATATTCTTCTGCAAAGGCGGTCTTTTGCTGCCCTGTGACGTCACAAGTCTCCACTTCTGAGATCCTGTCATTCCCTTTCGAAAGGGAACTTGCACTGCGTCGATGACGCTATTGGGAAACGCCCTCCACGTGAACCGGTGTCTGAAAAGCTGTCCAATCACGGCAATCGCATTTGTCCGGCGACAGCCTATGACGTCACTACTAGTGCGACCCAGAAATATAAAAGGGGCGCCAAGAGAATGTCATCCTCTTTTCGTCTTCAGGGACTGTTTTGTCTGATTTGCAATCACCTGAAAAAGGTTCAGAACAATTAGGGCAAGTGATAAGCGTTTCAAGAAGTGTGTGGATCCGTGTCTCAGGTTTCTGACACCAGATGACACACACAACTTGTGCGTTTACTGTTTGGGCAAAAAGCATGCATGATCAGCTCTTGATTGTGATCAACCTGATTGTGCAGAATGTGAGAGTTTTCCTCTTAGAAAACTCCGCTCTTGTCTGGCCCTCTTCTCGAGGGAAAAGGGGCAGGGGTCTGGGCCCAGTGATTCCTGTCCCGCTCGTGCTGAGGCACTCGGATCATGGGGTTCCCAGATGGAGCTCGCTGATGAGTTTGAGAGAGGTGTTTCTCTCTCACGCCCGTCAGAAGCTCGCGAGGGTGAGCTGCTGGACGAGGATGTGTTATCTCTTGAGAGAGTTAGCCTGAGAGAGCAGGAGCTGGCTGATGAGGATGAAGAAGAGGCACAACCTGAACCCTCACTGCCTCCCTGCCCCGCGTATGATGAGCTGTTGGGTGTTATGGAGCACGCTTCAGCGAGGCTTCAGCTGCCGTGGGAGCGTGTTAAAGGAAGGAGCCGTTTGTGGGAGGCTGGATTAGCGGTTCCTTTCTGGCCATAACTCCCCAGTTCCCGTGAGCCTTCCATTCCTTCCTGATCTGCATACTGAGATCAAGAAGGCATGGAAGAACCCATATTCTGCACGCATCCATTGTCAGCAGCAGGCAAACTATGCTGATCTCGAGGGGATGCGAGAACATGGGTATGTGTCGACGCCCCAATTGACGAGACATTCGCAAACTATCTCGCTGCTGGAGAGGCATCT
This sequence comes from Gila robusta, assembly GCA_030770095.1. NCBI lineage: Eukaryota > Metazoa > Chordata > Actinopteri > Cypriniformes > Leuciscidae > Gila > Gila robusta. The sequence continues at coordinate 40,699 of JAVALU010001959.1, forward strand.
GCACTAAAAGCTCCGGCATGACATCTCGCTTGAATTGCAGGGCATATGCGGCAGCAGGTTTCCGCACCACAGATCTGGCTCTTCGGGCAACCAGACAAACCACTGCGTCGATTGGAAAGTTGATGGCAGTGATGGTGGCCATGGAAAGGGTTTTCTCCTCGATGCCCCGGTTTCGACATCTGAACTTTTCGGCACCTCCATTGAGATGGTGGTGGAAAAGTTCAGAGAAGCAAAGGCGCGCTCGGCTGCATTCAAATCATGCATTCCGCAGCGGTCCAAATCCACGCCCAGACAGCCAGGGGGGCCTGGCCCATCTCGGTTCGAGGATCGGAGACAGGGCCAGAGGTTCAGTGTCACCTCTCGCGCTCCTCCTCTTCCTACAAGGAGTAGGTCGCAGAGGAGGCGCGACTCAAGGAATAAGAGGGATCTGAGGGAGGTGATCCAGCACAGGCGCTCACAGCGTCAGTGAAGGATCCACTTCCTCTGAGGGTGAATAACATCCACCCTCTCCTCTATTCTTCTTCTCCTCCCTGTTTTTCTTTACCCCAGGCGCTTCTTATATCAGGCCTGAGGCCTGGACCGATGATGATATTTTCCCATTAAACGGAATGCTTCTGAAGGTCTGGAGTCGGGCTTGGTAGTGAGCGTGCCCTTTCTAGCTTTGGGTGGTAGGCCTTCATTCGAATAATAAAATGTAGGCCGCTGCTCTATGAGCAGCAAGATGATCTTGGTAGATTTTTATGTAAGGTTGTTCAACTTTAGATCTCGGTTCCCTGTTTAGAAAGGATAAAGGGGTATGTTTGATAGGAAATGATATTAAAATTAGGAATTAGGGCCCTAAAGTTCCCTTTTTTATAGGTAGGCTTGCATACCTTATCATAGGCCTCCTCTTGTGTTAGAGTCGTTAGGTTTATGTAATAGTATTACATAGTATTACATAATATGTGTAGTGGTGCCAATCTTGGTCACCCAGTGATGTATAGGTTGGCTTCATCTCTCACCGTGCACGAGAGCTACAAACAGATTATGTTAGCGTGAGATGGCTTCCTCCCATTTGGGGGTTTCTCCTAAGGCCACCGCTTTGTATAAATCTCCAGTAGACCAACCAAGCATTGGCCCTCATCGGCCCACCTAGATAGCCACCTTGTATTTGTATAGCAGGTCTCCTCTCACTTCTGAGAGTTGTTTTGAGACTATAGCTTTGAACTTCAGACATAGGATATTCACATGCCATCCCCACGAGGGCTGCCTTAATATCTGGCTTAGGCATGTGTACTAGGAGTTTGTTGGAGACGATCTGCTAAGAAGCTTTTTTGTCCCGAGTCCCTCAGTATCTGAGCGTAGGCTCTCTAGAGTTAGGTCATCTACAGCTTATCTCTTTAAGGTCTAGTTTTCCCTGGTAGTGGCTACAGAGTCGTGTAGCCTAGGCCCGCCTTTGCATTAGGCGATAATGCTAGTGGATATTAAGGGTAGAATAAATAGCAGCATAGGTAGCAGGCTATTTCTAAGCCTCCCATACTGGTATATTCTGGGCGTTGTCAGACCTGTCTCTCTGGGAGGAGAGAGTTGGAAGCTGTAATGCTGAGGTCTCCACTTTCAGAGCTGTATATTGTAGCTAGAAATACCCAGCTAGTATTTAGGTTGGTTATCTAGGCCCCTTGAATTAATTTTCAAGTCATAAGGTGAAAATGTCGTTGACTTCATAGCTGAGGCCTCCATTTCCCTTGGGCTTAGTGTTTTTTTGGCTACCCACCAGCGTTAATTTTGGCAGCCATTTTTGATTTAGTCTTAGTCTTCATCTTCAGACGAAAATGCTTATTGGTCTTAGTCACATTTTAGTCATTTTGTCTTTCATAGTTTTAGTTGACGAAAAGTCCTTGCATTTTTTGTCAACTTTTAGTCATTACTTTAAGTCAAACTACAGTTACCAACATTCATTTTGGTAGCTATTTTATATGTAGTCTTTATTAAAAATGTCATTATAATTTTCCCCTCTAGGCCAATTCAATTAAGCTTATGAGAAATTAGAATCAAGGTAACAGGCTGTATTGACATTGCACTCTTTAGCAGTAGCACTTGTGCAATTTTACATATCCCCTTTCCTTAGTTCAGTGGTTCTCCAATTTTTTAGAGTGCCGTACCCCCAGGTACCCCTTCTCTTCCACTTAGACTGCAGTCACACCTTTTCCATTAAAGTGCACCTATTATGGTAGGTTTAATGTAAAATAAGTCTCTGATGTCCCCAGAGTGTGTATGTGAAGTTTTAGCTCAAAATACCCAACAGATAATTTTTTACAGCATGTTTAAATTGTCACTTTTTGGGGCTCAGAAAAACGCACCGTTTTAGTGTGTATCCCTTTAAATGCAAATGAGCAGCTGCTGCCGGCCCAGAGGGCGGAGCCTCACGAGCTCGCGCTCCGTGTCAAGACAATCTCATCTCACGGAATGATAATATCAAAACTAACTCTCAGAAGCGTGTTCATTTCGACCTGGAGTCGGACAATAATGCCCACAGAGCCAGATAATATATACTTTATGGAGATAGAACAGGTATAGTCTAGTTTAATTACGGTTATAACTTATTTTTCCATTTTGCTTTTATCCACTACAAGCCTGTTGTAGCGGGCCGCGTCCGAATGTTGGGCAAAAATATACTGAGTTCAATGAAGTTTATTGTACATCACACAAAAGATGAAGCGTCAGTTTTACTCCAGAAAATCACTGTAAGAGCTGAATAAACACTGTATAAGAAGTCCGCATTAAAGTCTTACGCCCGTTTCACACATACTCCGTTTGCAGTGCGTATGCAGTGCGTATTTTTTTACATACCCATGTTAACAGGTTAGAGCTTTCACACTGCACGCGGGTGCGGTCCGGCGATCCGTTCCAGGTGCGGTGCGTATACAGCAGTGCAGAGATCGTTTCTGCACCGAGTCTATTTTTGCTGTGCTGCACCGCACTGAATTAAAGTGGCAGCGCATTGTTCACATTAAAATAGACATAGATTGACAAGAAACTGTAATAATTTCATCATATACGCATAATTACAGTTAATGTGTTCTACAGTTACTAAATTACAGGGTCAAGAAAAACAAAAAAGTATGATTATAGTCTCAAAAGTTGCAAAATGCCATCATATATGATTTTTTCCCCCTCAAAAAATACATGATATATATTTTGGGGAGGGGATCGGGGGAAACTACATGTAAAACAAAGAATCACAATGATTAAAATTAATTTTCATACTGTTTCAATGTCTTAACCCTCTGGGGTCCAAGGTGTTTTCTGGGTCCTGGAGGTGTTCTGACATGCTCTGACATTTGTGCTTTTTTCAGTTATTTATAAACATGTTAATGGCAAAGGTGTAAAATCACTCTATATAGCACAAACAGGGCTACCATAATATGTGAGCAAGATGTATGTACATGTTTGTATTTTTGAGAGAATATTGTTTATGCATGGTTATTGAAAAAACTAAAACTTAAAGTCTCTGAAATAAGGCCACAAAACACATACTAAATATGTGTCCACAAGACTTTTGACTAATGGATGTTCTCGCCTAGGATTTTTGCTTCAAAATGATCTGAAAATCATCCTGCCAAATCATTCACATAAAACAATACATTGATTTAAATTTAGTAAAACACTTTTTGTTTGGAAAGGCAATATGCGAAATGGGCGTGACTCATGTATAATGGTCTGATTCACACCTGTGAAGACAAAAGACCTGCTTAATGAGCCTGCATAATGAGCTTTTCACAGGTGTGTCACTGAGCCACAAGAAAGAATACAAGGACACAAGAAAAGAAATATATATATATATATACTACAAAATTGGTTCACAGTTGGAAACATCTAGAAAAAATAGTATTTTTCCACTTGTATTTTTGCTTGCAAATTGTATAATATCCAAGGTGAACATTTCTAGTAATTGTGTAGTTAATTCTCATACTGTATTTTCAGAAAGTTTTGGATATGTATCCTCTCCCCAAATTTGTCACTAATAAAACACAATGCAAATAATTTGAAGAGAAGGCTTATATTGACCTTTTAAGATTTTGTTTACATCTACCTTGTAAATATATTATTTGCTATTTTATTAAAAAGGTTACAATTACAGCAACAATTAAAATAACAATATTTCAAGTGTAATATTTCTTTGTAAAAACTAAAGTATACATTTTATCATACATATTTCAAAGTTAAGGATTCATTAGTTTGAATAAAGCCTACATTGGAACAAACACTATAATAATAGCATCCTAGTTGATGACTTTATTTTTGACAAAACAAACATAGCCTAATATATTTAACATTTGAGCAGAAATTGGTGAACAAAAGCTTATTCAATGTGGCAGTAGTCTAGTTTACAGTAAACAGTTAATAATCTATCCAAAACTAGTCAACGAAATGTTGTCTTTCATATTTCGTCTGTAACATAGGCATATCGTTTGTTGTTTTTATGATAGCCTATATTAGGGCATATAAATATTAATTTGCAGTTTAATACGTTGCTAATACAAAGACATTTTAACGTTATTTCAACATATTTCAGTCGATTTTCACTGATCTCAGTATAGCAATAGGGTTTGGTAAAAACTGTTCAGTTCATTCATTCACACACAGACGCGATTCATATTTAAACAGTCTTTTTGCGGTTTACATACACTATGATATCGCGATTAGAACAATAATAAAAAAAACTTACTTCTCAGATGGATATTTCAAGTGTAATATTTCTTTGTAAAAACTAAAGTATACATTTTATCATACATATTTCAAAGTTAAGGATTCATTAGTTTGAATAAAGCCTACATTGAAACAAACACATATAATAGCATCCTAGTTGATGACTTTATTTTTGACAAAACAAACATAGCCTAATATATTTAACATTTGAGCAGAAATTGGTGAACAAAAGCTTATTCAATGTGGCAGTAGTCTAGTTTACAGTAAACAGTTAGAGAGGTATAAGGGCACTACCTGTCACTTTAGAGTGATTTATTGCCCCCCATAAAACCCCGCCCCTCTCCGTTTATGACACCGTGGGATTTTCCCACGCTAGACCACGCCCCTTCCGGATTGGTCACGTGACCGTGGGAATTCCCCAAGATACTCAGCCCTCCCCTCCCTCCCTCCCACTTCCGGCCTGTACACCTGTGCATGGAATTTCTCCCCATGCTAACTCCTCCCCTTCCTCCCCGTTTGGTCTGAACAGATTAAGCGTGGAAAATCACCGATGATCACTAGGGCTCAATGTAAAAAATGTTCAAAATGATGAAAAACATTATATTTTAATCTTTTTAAAGAAAATGTATAATAAAAGCCACAGTCAGTGGTGAGATCAGTGTGTTTTATTTTAAAATAGGTCTTTCACATTTACATTTGAAGTTGTACTTTTCACAATCACATATAAAAATACATTAAAACAATGTGTATCGTTAAAACACATACATTTTAAAAGCATGAGCTGCATACATGTTCTAGAATTAAAATGATATCATGCAAATATTTATTTTCTAACATACGTTTGAAGAAAAGTTGCACTTTTACAATTAACTAGTGTTTAAAGGTATTAAAAACGTTGTATAAAGTTAAAAAAGGTCTTACGTTTTACAAAACTCCGTTTTGCTGAAAGAAGAAGAACAAAGACATTGGTTTCCAAAAGGTTTTGTGAGACGCGCGGTGAAACACCTGCGCTCACTTCCGCGCTCCGACCAGAAATGGCTGAACAGGAGTGGTACGGTGCACCAGACACTGACTCCTCCCACGACACACCTCCACACCTGGACCATGGGAGATAGAACACAGAGTTCCCACGCACACACACACCTCCACACCTGGACCACGGGGCGATAGAACACACACACACACACACACACACACACGCACACGCGCACACACGTCTCATTGGTCAGCTACGACTGACGCTTACGATGACGATAACCCTGCAGCGGTCTGTTTAAAAACGCCACGATTTTAACGCAAAATACGGTTGTGATTGTGGATTATTAGATCTATTCAGGAGCAATGGCTATGGCAACAGAACCCAAGACCCCCGAGAGAAACATTGGCGAGGCTATGGAGGATTTGACACTAGCTCCGCGGAAGAAGCATGGTCCTTGTTTAACAAGATTTCTCCATGAACCGAGGGACGATGTGGAATATGTTTTTCATTTGTCTGGCGGCCGTTCGTGCAAGTACAATTTTGACAAGACCAACCGCGAAGTCAGATTGATTAATGTGGATAACGATGAGAGATTTACGAGGAATACAACAGAGGATCCGCATCTGTTTTTCACAGAACGAGACTGGATCTTATTTTTCACCTACGTCTGGAAAGATATGAAAGAAGGGTGTGACGAGCCCCTCTTTATAGCGGAGTGGAACGGTCTAACGATGGGTACAAAATGCATGCTGCTGGCGGACAACGTTAACAAACACGCAGAGGATTACATTTACATCCTTTGCACTGATTTTGGGCAGATGTACCCGAACGGGCATGGCCTATCTCAGAGGATAACCACCTTAAATACTATGATTTAAAATTCATGTTTCAGTGGAAGGATATGGCCATGCTGGAAGACATTTTTGCCAAAATTGATAAACTTTTCAAGTGGTGTGAAGCGTACGACCGCTACAACAATATTAAAGTGAAGCTCTTTCACCCGAAATGGTGCACGCCCAGTAGGAGGGGTGTTCATATAGCACCGCCCACATTCTACAAGCATTAAAAAGACCTCCCCTTGACAACTCAACTCATTCTGCATTATGTCTCAAGAAACCGTCAACCCCGGATTCTCTCCTCTTGGAGCTGTTGATGGATACACGCTATCAGGATTATCAAATGCACCGGAAAGAAGCGTCGACTGGATGAATAAATTTTGTACAGATCTCGGATATCACAACCTGGCGTTCTTCACGAACTATGGAGCTAATGGGCCCGTTACAAATGCAGGTACAGCATCCCCTGTGAACGCTGACACGTCTGCTGATGAGCCGATGGATGTCTCGGTGATACTGGACATAGGATTATTAAAAGTGTAGTTACAATCATATTGGAATATTTGATCGATAAACGGATGAAACAAAGCTGCGACGGCTGTATCGTAGACCACCCATCCCAAACGAGGCACTCGTGTTTGTTCGAACCACCTGGATATTATTACTATGGATGTTTTAACGAGATCAGCCTGAAGGTTCTCAGACCGGAGCTAAAAACTATCCTGGCTCAATCGCTGAGTCTGTATGGTGCTACACCACATCTGCAAAGAATCCAAGGTGCTGTCGAGACAATCTTGTTTGAGCTTAAGGATGAGATGTACATTGTGGAGCAGCTGGGATCTATCAGACAGAAACTTGTGGATGAAAGTTGTGAGGAAATTATTTACTCCGCTGTCGAGAAGTGGAAACTTGTCGCTGGTGAAGACCCTGAACCTGTCCCCGTGTGAAAATGTGGAACCTCTGCACATTCTGGATTATCAAATATTTCTTTAAACTGCATGTTAAATGTGGATTATCAACCCTGCTGTACAAGATTATCGATGATAATCATGCTACAAACACCGGAAAGTCTGTGGATGATATACGTCTAACGAAATTAACGATGTCAAATGAATGCTGTGCGGAAGTCATCGGACGACTGGAGCAATATGGTGAACATATCTGTAATCCATAAATGTACGACTATCAAAAACATTCTCGATCTAATGCCTGAAAATGCTGATTCCCTTAAAATAGGAAACATATTATGTCTATGTACGTATGTAACTGATGTTTGCAAATTATTAAGAAATGAAGATTCTGATATTTGTAAAATTATTGATATTTTAGTTGAATTCGTCCTGGAGAAAAATTTTGAAATGTGTGTGAAACTTCTTTTGACGTTTGGATGATACATGATTAAACCCTTGTAACCCTGTACTTTTCTCTATTCTAAAATAAAAAAAAAATGATTATGTTGATATACTCTTTTGTGTGTAACTATGTATGTGAAAAATAAATAAATAAAATAAACTGAACAACATTGTAAGTGATCCGTTATTTTCTGAAATAAAATTAATATATATTCCTGAAATAAAAAAATAAATAAAAAAAATTAAAAAAAACTTTATTGTTTGCTGATTGTTTGTAAAAATAAAAACAAAAACTGAACAACAATGCAAGTGATTCAGTATTGTCTGAAAAAACTCATAGCGTCGACATGTCAGAGCTAATGAAGAAGATTTACTATGAACCTGCAAATTCTGGTGCTTTGGGTGGTAAGGACAGATTAAAACAGGCTGTATTGCAGGAATACAACGTAAGACTATCTGATAAAGAGGTGACTGACTGGCTCTCCAGTCAAGACGCATACACTCTCCATCGTACTGCACCAATAAAATATAAACGGAATCGTGTGGTAGTGTATGGAAAAGACCACCAATTTCAAGCTGATTTGGTTGATATGACGGCATACTCGAAACAGAATGATAATATTAAATACATAATTACGGTTATTGATATTTTCAGTAAATTCGCATGGACGCGTGTACTTAAAAATAAGACGGGGCCGGAAGTGACTAAAGCTTTTTTGTCTATTCTGCGGGAGGGGCGTATACCTACAAAGCTACAAACAGATAAGGGCACAGAGTTTTTCAATAAACATTTTCAGCAGATGACAACAAAATATAACATACATCATTTTGCCACAGCCAGTGACCTGAAAGCGTCGGTGGTTGAACGATTTAATCGAACATTAAAAGGTCGAATGGACGTGAATAAAGAAAATGAAAATGTAGTGTTTAATAATTTATATGGGAAAATACGTAAAGAGACACCCAAATTTAAATTCTCAATTGGAGATGTCGTGAGAATCTCTAAAGTCCAGAATATTTTCGCCAAAGGGTACGAGCAAAATTATACTGAAGAATATTTCACAATAACCGCATGCATTCCACGTATCCCTCCCGTATACCGATTACAAGACTATGACGGTGAAATTATCGCTGGTTGTTTTTATGAGCAAGAACTACAGAAGATTATCGTGAGTAATGACGCATCTTTCAAGGTTGAAAAAATATTGGATAAACAACGCCGTGGGAAAGTCATGTACGTGCTAGTCAAGTGGTGGGGCTGGCCTTCTAAATTCAACAGCTAGATTCCTAAAAAACAGGTGATGGATCTGCAAACCACCTTAAAGTTATAGTGAATTCTTAACAGGTGTCATTTATGTAAATCATGTCTGAGGAGGGGTTCTACGTTACACTCCCTTGCAATGCTTCGACTAATGTCTATCCTGAGAATCGTATATCTAATTACAGAACTAGGATGGCTAGAAGTATAAATTTAAAAGGCCTGTGGGAAGTGGCATTGGTCGAGTTTGAATATCCGTTGACCTGGTACACCTTCAATGAGGACGACACTGTTTTTATTATCGATTGTGATCAAAGCCTATTACAGAATAACGGCGAACTGCACAGTGTAAGGGGTGACCTTAATATCCAAACTTTTCGGAAAGCCCTAAAAATATCTACGAGCCGGAACGCTTTAAAGTGTGGTTATTTTGAGGATATACCCGTATTACTCAGAGAAATAAATGCATCTCTCCCCCCGCGGGTGCAGCTCGGCTACGATCATATAAAGAATAAGATATTTCTGAAAGCAGCCCAGAGGGCTTCGTTGACATTTTATGGTAAGGTAGCTGTTATACTAGGATTAAAACCCGGTGTTTCTATAGAAGTTGCAAACAGTTCGGATGAACATCAAGACACACACGTCACATCAGTCACATACGCACCGTTCCAGGCTGATATAAGAGGTGGCTTTTATACCCTATATGTGTACACAGATATAATAGACTATCAGTCAGTTGGAGATTCGTATGTACCTTTACTAGGTACAGTACATATCGAAGGGGAAACAAACAAGGCTGCCTGTGTCAGGTACGACAAGTCACACTACGTGCGTCTTAATAAAACCAGTATTAACGAGATTACTATTGAGGTTAAAGACGACTTAAACAGAGAGATACCATTCACCTACGGAAGGTTGTATCTAAACTTCACTTTAGGCCCGTGAAACAACACCTTTTTTAAAATGGTTTATCTCGCTCCGTACCAGTCAGACCCCGATCGTTATGTTGCGTACTACAAATCTCAAACCGGAAACGGCTTGCCCGGTTACGCAGGGGGTGGTGTCATGTACGGTTCCGGTTTTGCATCAGGAATCGGCGGATTGTTTAGGGGCTTGTACCGTATGGCAATCCCATTTCTTAGAAGGGGATTCAGTATAGCAAAACCACATCTAAAAGCCGCTGCAAAAAACATAGTAAGTGATGTCGTAACTACAGCTCTAACAAAGTCGTATAACAATGATGACGGTCAGAGCGGGCATGGACTTATGGTCATGGGGCGTAGACGGTTAAAACCACCAGGGACCCATATGAGAAGAGGTCGTGGTCATGGCATAAAGAAAACTAGAGCAGTCAGTAAGAAGCGCTCAGTCGCAAAAATCAAACGAAGAACCCGTACGAAGCGTGTGAAAAGAACTACAAAATTAAAAAGACAATCCAGTACTATATTCTAAAAACAAAAAAAAATGTCTGTTACATTGCATGTCTGACGAATGCATCAAGACCGAGCTAGCTCTGTTTACTGTCCCTTTGACACAAACAGCTATTGAAAAAAACACTTATGTGGAGATTCCGCCGATTTCATCTATTACCGATTTATCTCCGATAGAATTTTTCATAGCGGGGACAGGTGAAGATTACACAGATTTGAATAACACTTTGTTATTTACCCGTGCCAAAATAAATCTTCCGAACGGTGATGATATTCCAGACGGCGCTCCGGTAGGGCTTCTTAATTATCCTGCAGCGTGTATCTTCTCACAGGTTGATGTATCGTTAGGAGATACCCTAGTATCCCAATCCTCAAATACTTATCCATATAGATGTATTTTAGAAACGCTCATTAATTATGGGAGAGATACATTAGAGAGTAACTTTAGTGCTGGACTTTTTTACAAAGATACCGCGGGCCGAATGGACACAGTAGACCCAGCCGGTGGTAACGAAGGATTAACAAAAAGAGCAGCATTCACCAACGCTAGCAATGTTGTGGAGCTACTAGCACCGATACACAGTGATATATTCTTTCAACCGAAACTATTATTGAACGGTGTTGATATTCGTCTTCACTTAACCAGAGCAAAAGACGCATTCTGTTTGATGCGTGCTGACGCTGTCGATTATAAACTAAAAATACTCTCAGCTTCACTCTTTGTCAAGAGAGTCACTCTATCGCCTGCGGTGCATCTGGGACATGCACAAGCACTCCTCTCGGCCACCGCCAAATATCCTATCGACCGTGTCTGTGTGAAAAATTTCTCCATACCAGCAGGGGCGCGCGTCTCTAACCATGAAAATCTCTTCCTCGGGACTCTGCCAAAATCTATCATTTTAGCGATGACAGATAACTCGGCGTTTACAGGTGCCTATGATAAAAACCCGTTCGCCTTTAAACACTATAATCTCGAATTCATAAATCTCACCTCTGACGGCGTGCACATCCCTAATCGTCCGTTTCAGCCACAATATAACTTAGGAAACGCCGTAAGAGAGTTTTATCAACTGGTGTCTGCGACAGGTAGACATCTGAAGAACCAGCCTTTGGCCATAGACAGAGAGGATTTTCTCAATGGATACACTCTCTACGCGTTCAACCTGACACCCGACGATGAATGTGGGCAGCATGTGTCACTTATTAGATCAGGAAATATTAGATTAGAAGCACGTTTTAGAGAGCCTCTAGAGCACACGGTGAACCTTTTAATTTATGCAACCTTTGACTCTCTTCTTGAAATATCAAACCGGAGGCAGGTGCTTGCTGAACACTACTGAAGGGATTGAAATGAACACGATACAGTTGACAGGAATCATGGACAACATATGTGATATCAATTTTCTAGGAGTGTTTCCTAGCGACTACCTCCCCAAAGAAGCGTTGTTAGATGTACCTGCCCTGTTAATTTCTAATACAGATGCTTCGGGCGATCCGGGTCAGCACTGGCTAGCAATGTACATAGGTCGAAGTGGTTTCGCATGTTTTTTCGACAGCTTCGGTAATCCACCGGATGCAGTTTGTTTTCCGAGATCTATTCAAGATTTTCTAAAAAAGAATTCTACACATGTTCATTATTCTACCAGACAAGTACAAGATTATACATCTGTCACCTGCGGACAGCATTGTGTCTTTTTTCTGTATCATATGTCGCGAGGGTTTGAGTATGAAAATATAATGAAATTTTACCATAATGATAATCTATTAAAAAATGATTCTATGGTATCTCTTTTTGTGAAAAAATTGAAACCCTGTGTCTGTGATAGTAAATCATTTAAGTGTATACAGTGCGTGCAATCTGGTAAAATGTTCCAGTCGTATTAATTTGTGATGTATTATTTATGTGTATATGTTACAAATAAAATGACACGTAAACAGATGAAACGTTTCTTTCTTTTATTTGACAGCAGAAAACAATAACATCACACACATCTTTTAAAATAATAAATAAAAACATTCATGAAATTCACAGTTTTGAAATAGGTTGCACTAAATCACCCATATGGTTATATTTGTAAAACAGACAAACCCTGTTACATCAACACATATAATCGTTAAAATTTCAACCAGTGTTTAGTGTCTAATGCAGGTGAATTAAATACACTTTCATCCAGTGTGTTTGAATGTATGTGTGTTGCTGAGTCATGATATCCAACCTTTTTCGACGATTTAGGTGGTACAGTCTCAAAATCACCATCGGATGTTTTTCTTTTACGCGATTCAATACCTCCATCGGTTGTTTTTCTTTTAAGCGATTCAATCATGTGCCTAACATGTTGGTTGGTTACAGTCGAATAAGGTATGTGTAGTTCTGCAAACGCATCCAGAAACTCGCGCCACCCCATCGGACGCCTGTTGTCACGTATCATCTGCGGTGACGTCACACTTTTCAGTAGATCAAACACATGGGATCCGGGGATGATTCGTCCTTTATAAACAAACTCTCCATTGTCAGTCCATGATGCCAGATGTTTGGCTTTGGACATTTTATCCATAATATATTTTACATTTTTTAAGCTTCTCTGAGACACATTGTTTAGTACCTATGATACGATTGCATCATCAGTGATGTCACTGGTGCTATTTCCGGTACTATGGGCGGTGTCAGTTGTCTCTTGAGGCATTGTAAGGGTTAGAGTGTTACTTTCCATAACACGGTGTTTTACCACATTAAGAAATTGTTGTAAAGCGTTAGTGTAAAGTTTTGCTTTTTCGTGTGTGTCCAAATCATGTCTCTGTAATATATCTCTAATAGATGAGTCCAGGTTATCCTCCACGGGCGTATGAATATTTTCACGAGGCGGTGCAGACCTCAATCTGTCCAATTGATGCTTTGGCACTAGATACATTTTTTCGGTGTGGTCCATCCTTTTCAGGTTCAGTTTCTAGTTATCAGACTGGTTATAAACGGGAGAGCTACTGATAATAATGGAAGTAGAAAGCCACCTCTTTGATTAATCATACGCCTCTTCCTGACTATATTAATCTTTTTATTAGCAACGTACTTTATTTCGTTTTTCCTTCTTTTTAAAGAATTATGTTGCTTCGTAGTAAGAGGAATTGATCCGTGAAGTATATTTAAGGCAACTTCGCATAATGCTAGTATTAACTCGTCGGGGGCCGAATGCAGAATAACTCCTCGTTGCTTGGGTGTAGCCTTGTATAATAACTTTAAAAGGTACAGGTTTCTGGAAAGCCTCGAACTCATTGCTAAGTTCCCTTCTGAACGTACACGACCGGATAGTCAGACAGTAAGTCCGATCTGAGACGGAATTTTTCCGGCGTTTGTGTTTTATAATCTATCAGTAAATAGCTGTAAGGTCGTTCGGTGCATCTTGGTAGGCCTCAATAAAAAACTTTGTACTGGTAGGAAACATCTGTCGGCCCAAAACCCCTATCTGTTGTTTATCACGGGGATTTTTAAATATTATTAAATAGTTAGCATTAAGACTTTAGTCTGCTAGATTTGCCCTGGAAGAATAGATTCTGTATCAACAATAAACAGCTGATCTTGTTGTGATGAGTGTACTGAGTAAAAACTTTAGCGACTTCTGGATTGGACGCAGCGTGTGTCATAACATCATCCAGTATTAATAATGAATGTTTATCGGGGGGAAATAAAGTATCATCATCCAGTTTCTTTGGAATGTTTTCAATGAATTTAATATCAAAAGCATGCAACAATTCATCGTATAAAGGTTGCCAGGATGTATATATGTACACAAAATTATCAAACTTTACAGAACACATTTTATCAGAGTTATACATTAGGGTTTTCACAAAAAAAGTCTTGCCACTGTTGCTAGGACCGCTAACAACCCCAGAAAACGGATGTTGCAGTCTGTAGTCAAAAACATCAATTTCACACATATTCACAAAATATTGTTAAAACCCGTAAGGCAATGTTGTATAGTCTGGTAGAAGGACGCGTTTGTCGTACACGATTCTGAAACTTTTCACAACTGTTTTATTATGCAGTGTGAAACGCGACTTATTGCGCGTGATGGTGTCTGAGCTAGCGAGCAGGTGCAGACCGACACCTGTCTCAACATGTGAGCGCACTAAACCGATCAGACTCTGCAACGTGACTATTTGAGCGTTCTCTGCGTGAAGCGTAATGCCTTTTGCTTTGAGACATGTATATCCTTTTGCAGTACAGTACCCGTAAGATTTCGGACCAGAAGAAGAGAACACTTCTATCCAATCGTCCGGTTCTAACTCGCTTGTGAGCTGACCGAGATATGCACCTGTTTCAGGGATCCATTCCCCGTTTTTCGATACAAAGATGACTGAATCCGTATCGGCGTAAAGGACACGCTCATTTAATTTATCCAAAAGATTATAGAGCTCAAGTCGCGCGTATGCGGTGGTGAATGCTCCGATAAACACATTAACATCGCGAGTGGGAGAGGGGTCTTGTTCAGCATAAGACCATTGGATTAATGCGACGGTATCAGATACAAAAGAGAAATGTTTTATCACATACGCATTACTAAAAAGGCGCTGTGTGAACTCTTCTGGATCTGTCAGAAGCTCCGCGATCGGGAGATGGGTACGCAATGAGAACCGACCCCACAATGTGTTCAGGATTAGCTTACTTATAGATCTTTTTGCAGGGTTGTGTGAAATATTAGAAACATCCAAACTAACACCCTGGTTTTCAAGATAATCGTTGACATAAGACTGTTTGTCTTCGTCTGTCACTACATGTGAGGGAAAGCCTGAGGCTTCCTGTTTGAATTTTAGAAATGTATTTACATAGCCACTGAACAAGGTGTCAGACGTCTGTTCAAAATGCCAGACTTCGTCCATTTTCAACACTTTATAACCGTGTTGAATAGCACGCTGTAATTCGATGGAGACCCACGACCCTGTAAGACACCTCTCTTCATCTGTATGACTGCACTGGGGGTTTTGAATCTGATTCTCTGCACAAGTCCTACACAATGGAAACATTAGCTTACCACCGCATCTGTAAGGCAGTACGGGGTAAAATAGCTTGCGTGGGGGCAGGACTGTGGCTTTGATAAGACCAAAATAATTCTCTATAGATTCAAAATCCTTAAAAATTATTTTAGGATGTCCGATAGGATATGTTTTACATGATTGTACGTACGGATACAACGATGTGAAATCATAATAATCTATCCTCTCACCCTCAGCAGTTTTGTGGTACAACTTATATGCGTTTGTCCGGCCACCGTATAAAGCATCGCGGGGTTTCAACCTCTCAGGCGCTTCGTAAGATTCCATAAACCGTATGACATCCGGATCTGACTGTTTTGCATTGTTCCATTCGCATTCCCATATAGAGATCACACGCAAGGAATACGTTTTACGCAGGGTCTCTAGTTTGTCATCCGACAGTCTCCTGAGAGATCCAAAAGACATTTTTGATAAGGGTTGAATTTCTTCAGCCTTAAATCTGCAAGAATGTCCGTGAAAAAAGCACCCTAAGTGCTCTAAAGCTGTTTTCACGCCTTCATTGCTCTCGTAATACCCATCAACATGATAGGGCCCAAATTTGACTTCACCGTGATTTAAAGCATGTTGCACATCTACGTTATGCTTTTTTTGAAAATATTCTAACCACTGTATAGACGAATTTGAAAAAGTTTTGTGTTGATTAACGTACGCATGGCTGTGGGTGAGAGCCAGTGTGTCGCGTGTCAGAAAATTAGTTTTGAATACTTTCATACACGTCCCTGCTAGTGTTACTGATTTAAATGGATCAATGTTTGTGATTTTTAAAAACTCATCCCTATAACTCAAACAGGCCTGGCGTAGAATAATCACGTCATTTCGACAGTAAAAAGCTAGCTCCTTTTTGAAGTCAAACAAACCCGATACGCCTGCATACCATAGATCAAACCTAACTCGTCCGGCTGTGGACATCGTCTCATAGCCGTAAAACTCTTTTGCTGGATACGGCCCCAGATAATCAGCATTCTCCAATCTATTGAAGTGATGTGGGAAAAACCCCTTATCGCTTACACTTAGGTTTAACGCAGCCGGTATCTTTGCCAAAGACATTGGGAGAAACTGAAATGAATCGATAAAGCGTTGTTTAAACGCTGCGTCATACATGTACAAGATACGACATCCTTGCATAATAATTTTCGGCGTTAATCCTTCCTTGGTGAGGTATTCCACTAGAATAAAATTGTCAAAACCGGACGCATTGTGTGCTATGAATGTAAAGTTGGCGTATTTTGGACGTCTGAAGTGTTTAATCAGATGCGCTGCGCAATCTGTTCCAACAGCTTCAAATACCTCACCAGCGTGTGTCATGGCGCATACGTAATTAGCGGTATGTCTACCATTTTCAAACATAGTTTCAAAATCGTAATAAATGTATTTTTCATCATGTGCTTCAGACTTCAGAGGCTGAATGTAACATTCATGGGCCCCTTCGCTGGGTAAAACTTCGTGGCAATGCATACATAAATCTGGAGTGCATTTGTGGGGTTTTAATTTATCACCGCATCTTGCGACCCTATAAGTAGTGTGACATTTTGAGCAAAAACGAAAGGTATCACAATGCGATCTTTTGTCGGGTGCTCGTGATTTTTTATGTGTATTGTAGCAGAATGTATTTCTACAGAATCTGAGACAATCTGGACAACGTTTATACTTTGTAGTATGTGTCCGGCACTCTGACGTATTGCATATATTACATACATATTTGCATTTGTGTGTCCTTGTATCGTTGTGTCCCTTGTGGCAGTATTGGCAGACGTAGCTACACCCTATAAAACCTTTCAAATTTTTTATTAGATGGTAATGGCCCTCGTGATTATACAGGTTCACAGTCTTTGGATGAATTTCATCTGTGTTTTTGTACACTTGTAGCTTCCCTGAGCAGTCTCGGTGAAATACCACGATTTTTAGATCATATATTTTTTCGAAAACAATCAAATTGTGAAATCCTATTTTTTCATGCGGTGTGAAACCACAGCTCGTATGGATTTCGTACGCTGGTCTTTGTAGTTGTTGATCTGTAAACAACGGATTAAGAAAATAGGCTAGACAAAAACTCAAACACATGCTATTTTCGAAATTATTAGGACTGAATAAATGCATTTTATTCCTCTCTATAGATTCACTGATCGCATGGGTTGTAATTCTTCTACGGGCCCCTCCAGGCTTGTCCATAACTACAGAAATCTGTAATGATAGTGTCGTGTCTGTGCTTACAGCACCGTTACTCTGTGTCGCTTGTTCAATCTGCTCGATAAATAATGTAGGATCGTGATTGTTCTCGGGTGTTAAAACTGTATTTATGGACGTGGGTAAACTATCGCCAGATAAAGCTATGTTTATATAGCCTGTTTCGCCAGCCATCAATTGAGAAAAATCTACAATCTCATTTAAAATATTATGCAGATGTGTATTATAAGTAGCTAAATCATTTGTGTCTATTTCACGGAGATTAACCCTCTGGGGACCAAGAACGCGCCCGCGCGTTTTGCTGTTTTTTTTTCACATAGCAGCAACATAGACTTAAAATACTCCGTCATTTATGGTCATATAAATAAAATCAATACATGATTATAAACTATAGAGGGTCTTCTTTTTTTGTGTACACTCACATTAACATCAAAACCTTGTGTTTTTTTTAAAATAAATAAAATAAACAGGGTGCGCTTTCAGCTCACTCTGTCTCCGCAAAAATCTTTCTGAAACATGTCTGGAAAATGAACGGAAACTCCGCTAATACTTATCACACAAACATGAAACATACGTCTAAAGAACGCTTTAAATTTCTACTTTTAAATAAAACAATTCACATTTAAAACAAATATTCTCCTGCAATGTAATCTGTCTGAAACTAAAGAGAAGTACAGTTTCTCCTGTCTCAGCTCATTATCGTTAATTTGTTCACACCCACTCGCAGAGCGCGCTATTCATAAGATAATGTGTTGAGGCCATTTGCAAAATAGATAAACGCCCCCAGGCAAATGCTGTAAACACACTATATTTTTTAGTCAGATTAAGATTCGTCTTGCGCGGCTATGAGGAATAATCCTGGGACATTTACCACAGAAGTGCTGGTTTATTTTCACGTCGAGGAGGAGCAACAGATTCAGCTGAGAATTGTAAGTGTTTTATGCTTGTGCTTTGTTCTAATCGCGATATAGAATAACGTTAGTGTCTGTAAACGGAAAAATAGCATACTGTTTAAATGTGAATCATGTTTCTGTGTGTGTGTGTGTGTGAATGAATGAATGAATGAACACACAGATACGCACTGTTACAGACGAAATAAAAGACAACATTTCGTTGACTAGTCTAAAATAGACATCAAATAAGCTTTTGTTAGGAGTTTCTGCTCATATGTTAAATATATAGTATGTTTTGTCAATAAACTAATCAACTAAGATGTTATAGTGTTTGTTCCAATGCAAGCTATATCAAAATAATGAATCCTCAACTTTGAAATATGTATGATCAAACTAAGACATTTATGGAAAAAGACAATTTTCTTTTCAAGATGTTTCCAACTCTAACTTTGAACTTTGAACTGAAATAAAACCATGTCTATATGGTGAACGGTGTGTGATAGAAGTGTCCAGACGTATGCACCCTGTATTTTAAAGAAGAACATTTTAATTATTTGCGATACATTATTCATTCACAAAGAATTCAAGGACTTTATTCATGTCCCTAAAGGTTGGAGTTTTCCTCGTTTTTTTTAATCAAGGCATTAAGATTTTTTATTCCTCTTTTTAGTCAACTTTAGCATGAGTGTGTTCACTTATTCTAAGCAGTGTGTGTGTGTGTGTGTGTGTTGTAAATAAATCCAAACAATCTAAAAGCCATTCTTTTTTAAATCTCCTCATTCTTTGTGCAAGGCTCCTCATAATGATATGGCCTGATAGCACACCTAATAGGGCCATTATGGGAGGGTCTTTGTCTTTCTCAGGTGTGAAATGCCACACATATTAATGAGAGATCACGCCCCTTCGCATAAAGCTTTCTCAAACAAAACACGTCATACACATTCTAAAAGACTTTATTGACTTATCTGAATGAGTAGTCAGGATGATTCTCACATAGTTTTGGAGCAAATATTCTAGACTATGTGATACAATTTTCAAAAGTCTTGTGAAGAAATAATCAATATGTGTTTTGTGGCCTTATTTCAGAAACTTTTATTTTTAGTTTTTTCAATAACCATGCATAAATAATATTCTCTCAAAAATACAAACATGTACATACATGTTGCTCACATATTATGGTAGTGTCATGATCCTGGTTCTTTCTCTCTTCTTTTCTTACTCTGTCTCCATCTGCTGGTTGCACACACACACACACACACACACACACACACACACACACACACACACACCCGTTATTACTCACTCATCTCTTTCAGCTGTTCCTTGTTCTCTCATCCCCTCACCTGCTCTCAATCTCTTGTCATTAGTCTCTCTATTTCTAGCTATCTCTCTCACCACTTCTCTGTCGGATTATTATTACCCGTCACGTATGTTGCTAAACGCTTGTGTTTCATCTACAGATGATTAGTCCTGTCCTGTCTTGTCCTGTCCGGTGCTGTTAATTATTTTGTGCAGTACGTTACCTGATTTGTGCTGTGTCCAGTGTCGCGTCGTGGAGAGTTGCAGAGGGCTCGACGCCCCACCAGCAATCCTGTTCTAATCTCACCTTCTGGACCTGCCGCTTGAGCATCACTCTGCCTACCAAGAATATTTTGTGAACTTTCCTTTGTTAAACGGCCTTGGCGGCTTTGCCTTGTTTCCATTAAAGACTGTATTACCTGCTTTAAGCCTTTTGGAATCTCTTCTCCGCCGATCGTGACAGAATAATCCGACCAACATGAACCCAACGGAGGAGCATCCTATCCAAGCTGCTGTGGAGATCCAGGGAGCAATGCTGGGTAAGCACGAAGAGGAACTCTCCGCTGCTCGTCATGCTGTGGAGACACTGGCTTCCCAGATGGCTGACCTCACCAAGCAGTTCCATTATTTCCGTATGGACTCCTCTAGATCTTCAGACGTCCCAGAGCCCCGTGTGAACACCCCCCCCTGCTATGCGGGTGAGCAGACCGAGTGCATGTCATTTTTGACCCAATGTGAAGTTGTGTTTTCGCTTCAACCTCTCACCTATGCCAAGGAACGCTCTCGCATCGCCTTCATCATCTCGCTTCTCAAGGGACGGGCTCGTGAGTGGGGAACAGCTGTTTGGAGCTCTGATGCAGACTGTTTAAGCCACTATTCCCTATTTAAAGAGGAGATGTTAAAGGTTTTCGACCGATCAGTGCATGGTCCTGAAGCCTCTCGTCTGTTATCCACCCTCCGCCAGGGAAGACGCTCGGTCGCAGATTTCTCTGTTGAGTTCCGCACTCTCTCCACCTCCTGTGGGTGGAATGAACCCGCGCTAGTGGCGCGATTCATTGAGGGTCTTAATGCCGAAATCAGGGATGAGGTTCTAGCTCGTGAGGCTCCTTCTCATCTCGACCCTCTTATCGACCTGGCTCTCCGCGTGGAGAAACGTTTCGAGTTACGCCGACGCACTCGCAACACTGTGGCTTCTCCTCTCCCTTCCTCTATGGTCAGCGCTTCCTCCGCCTCCGTGGTAGACCAGGAGCCGATGCAGCTGGGCGGGATCCGAATCTCCGCTGCTGAACGCCAGCGCCGCATCGTCAATCGGCTATGTCTCTACTGTGGTTCTGACAGTCACTTTGTTACCACCTGTCAGTTAAAAGCCAACGCTCACCAGTAGAGAGAGGGTTACTGGTGAGCGCTTCCTCTCTGCACCCTCCGCTGCCTTCTCGGACTACTTTTCCGGTTCACCTCCACTGGTTCAACTCTTCCGCCTCCTGTCGAGCCTTGATAGACTCTGGTTCCGAGGGGAACTTTGTGGATGAGACCTGGGCACTCGAGCACGGTATTCCTCTCGTTGATCTTCAGGACCCCACCACTGTCTTTGCCTTGGATAGACGGGTTCTTGCCAGGGTTCACCGTGCTACTGCCCCTTTGAGTCTCACCGTTTCCGGTAACCACCGTGAGACTATTTCTTTTTTAGTTTTTCACTCCCCCAATACCCCTGTTGTTTTGGGCCATCCTTGGCTTGTTGAACATAACCCCCAGATTAACTGGTCCCTAAACTCCATTCTCTCGTGGAATCTCTCTTGTCATAAGTGTTTGATGTCTGCTGTTCCTCCCGTGTCCTCTGTTTCTGTTTTCCAGGAGGAACCAGGTGATTTGTCAGGAGTCCCCGAGGAGTACTTCGATTTGCGAGCGGTATTCAGTCGTTCCCGGGCCGCTTCTCTTCCTCCGCACCGCCCCTATGATTGTAGCATAGACCTTCTTCCGGGCTCCACCCCCCCCCGGGGAAGGCTTTATTCCCTCTCTATTCCTGAGCGTGAGGCGTTAGAGAAATATCTCTCCGAGTCATTGAACGCAGGTACTATTGTCTCCTCATCCTCTCCTGCCGGTGCGGGGTTCTTTTTTGTGAAGAAAAGAGATGGCTCTTTACGTCCCTGCATTGATTACAGAGGCTTAAATGACATAACTGTTAAGAACCGCTATCCCTTACCACTTATGTCATCCGCCTTTGAAATCTTGCAGGGAGCGCAGTTCTTCACAAATCTGGACCTTCGCAATGCCTATCACCTTGTTCGCATTAAGGAAGGAGACGAGTGGAAAACCGCCTTCAATACTCCCCTCGGTCACTTTGAATACCGGGTTTTACCTTTCGGTCTGGTCAACGCTCCCGCCGTCTTTCAAGCCCTTGTCAACGATGTTCTCAGAGACATGCTTAACATTTTTGTTTTCGTTTATCTCGACGATATTTTAATTTTTTCCCCGTCTCTCCAGGTTCATGTGCAACACGTTTGTCAGGTCCTTCAACGACTTTTGGAGAATAAATTGTTCGTTAAAGCCGAGAAATGCACGTTCCACACCCAATCCGTAACCTTTCTCGGCTCGGTCATTTCAGCCCAGGGTATTAGTATGGATCCTACCAAGGTCCGCGCCATCACTGATTGGCCAATACCTGACTCCCGGATTTCGCTCCAGCGCTTCTTAGGTTTCGCCAATTTTTATCGACGGTTTATACTGAACTTCAGTCAGGTGGTAGCTCCTCTTACCGCACTTACCTCTACCAAGACCCGTTTTTTTTGGGGTGACGCTGCGCAGGCGGCCTTTGATCGCCTTAAATCCTTGTTCTCGTCCGCACCCATTCTCATCTCTCCCGACGTTTCCAGACAGTTTATTGTGGAGGTTGACGCCTCGGAGGTGGGAGTGGGGGCTATTCTCTCCCAGCGATCACCCGCTGATGAGAGAATCCACCCCTGCGCTTTCTTTTCACACCGCCTGTCTCCATCCGAGCGCAATTACGACGTGGGTAACCGCGAGCTTTTGGCCATTCGTCTTGCGTTAGGAGAGTGGCGTCACTGGCTGGAGGGGTCTTCAGTTCCATTCGTTGTCTGGACTGACCATCGTAATCTTGAGTATATCCGTACGGCTAAGAGACTTAATGCTCGTCAGGCTCGCTGGTCACTTTTCTTTGCGCGTTTTGATTTCATAATCTCCTACCGCCCCGGCTCCAAGAATCAAAAACCTGACGCTCTCTCTCGCCAGTTTGCCTCCCCCGAGTCCAAACCCACTGATGAGGGGATTCTTCCTCAAGGATTGGTGGTGGGTGCGGCGGTCTGGGGAATTGAACGTATTGTTAAACGCGCGCTCTCCCATTCTATCACGCCTCGTCTCTGCCCTAGGGGGTTACTATTTGTTCCCCCTTCCGCTCGTCGCGCCGTCCTCCAGTGGGGTCACTCCTCGAAGCTGTTTGCGCATCCGGGAGTTAGGGGTACAATTGCCTCCGTTTCACAGAGGTTCTGGTGGCCCACTCGGGAACGAGATATTCGTCGCTTTATTGCGTCCTGCTCGGTCTGCGCTCAAACCAAGGTCAGCAACAGACCGCCTGCGGGTCTCCTCAGACCCTTACCTATTCCGTCGCGCCCTTGGGCACAGATTGCACTCGACTTTATTACAGGGCTTCCCCCGTCCGGAGGAAATACTGTTATCCTCACTGTTATCGATCGCTTCTCTAAGACTGCTCGTTTCGTCCCGCTTCCTAAATTGCCCTCCGCCAGAGAGACCGCTCAGATTGTCGTCGATCACATTTTTAAGATCCATGGTCTCCCCGAGAACGTCGTGTCGGATAGAGGTCCACAATTCTCCTCCCTGTTTTGGAAGGAGTTTTGTCGCCTCATCGGAGCCTCTGTCAGCCTCTCCTCCGGTTTCCACCCTCAAACCAATGGACAAGCTGAACGCGCAAATCAGACCATTGGACGCATTTTACGCAGTCTTGTCTTCCGCAACCCCGCTTCGTGGTCCGAGCAACTCCCGTGGGCAGAATACGCTCATAATTCCGCCCCCTCATCTGCCACCGGGCTGTCGCCGTTTCAATGCTGTCTGGGTTACCAGCCTCCCCTTTTTCCCTCCTCAAATCCCGAGTCTAACGTTCCGTCAGTCAATACTTTTATCCAACGTTGCAAACGAACTTGGAGAGCGGTTAGATCTGCCCTTTGTAAATCCCGCTCTATCACTCGCCGAGCCGCTAACAAACGCCGTGTCAAGAGTCCCCGCTATGTCCGCGGTCAGAAGGTGTGGCTTTCCACTCTTAATCTCCCGCTCCAGTTCTCTTCACGAAAACTGGCTCCCAAATTTTTCGGACCTTACCGCGTCGTTAGGGTTCTTAGTCCTGTCTCTGTTGAACTCAGGTTGCCATCCAATCTTCGTCGCGTCCATCCCGTGTTTCATGTCTCCTGTCTTAAACCCGTAGTCCGCCCTCCCTCTCGTCCTGTATCTGCTCCTGTCCGCGTCGAGGGCTCCCCTGTCTATCGAGTCCGCAGACTCCTCGATGTTCATCCCCGTGGTCGTGGCCGGCAGTTTCTTGTTGACTGGGAGGGGTATGGTCCTGAGGAGAGAAGCTGGATCCCCGCCCGGGACGTCCTGGACCGCTCGCTCATTGACGACTTTTACCGCTCCAGCCAGTCCTCCTCCTTAGGTGCGCCAGGGGGCGCACTTTGAGGGGGGGTACTGTCATGATCCTGGTTCTTTCTCTCTTCTTTTCTTACTCTGTCTCCATCTGCTGGTTGCACACACACACACACACACACACACACACACACACACACCCGTTATTACTCACTCATCTCTTTCAGCTGTTCCTTGTTCTCTCATCCCCTCACCTGCTCTCAATCTCTTGTCATTAGTCTCTCTATTTCTAGCTATCTCTCTCACCTCTTCTCTGTCGGATTATTATTACCCGTCACGTATGTTGCTAAACGCTTGTGTTTCATCTACAGATGATTAGTCCTGTCCTGTCTTGTCCTGTCCGGTGCTGTTAATTATTTTGTGCAGTACGTTACCTGATTTGTGCTGTGTCCAGTGTCGCGTCGTGGAGAGTTGCAGAGGGCTCGACGCCCCACCAGCAATCCTGTTCTAATCTCACCTTCTGGACCTGCCGCTTGAGCATCACTCTGCCTACCAAGAATATTTTGTGAACTTTCCTTTGTTAAACGGCCTTGGCGGCTTTGCCTTGTTTCCATTAAAGACTGTATTACCTGCTTTAAGCCTTTTGGAATCTCTTCTCCGCCGATCGTGACAGGTAGCCCCGTTTGTGCTATATAGAGTGAATTTACACCTTTGCCATTAACATGTTTATAAATAACTGAAAAAAGCACAAATGTCAGTGCATGTCAAAACATCCCAAGGGCCCCAAAAACCCCTTGGTCCCCAGAGGGTTAAGTGTCCTATTAATTTCTACCCCATTGAAATGCGGTCTCGGTATTATTGTGAACTGTCAAATGAATTTTAAAATAATAACCCTCAAATGAGTTTTAAAAAGAAATTAAAAAGTAACATTCAAAAGGAAATAAAATGAAAAAACACATGGGGTATGCATCCTTATCTTCTCATAAAAGCATCATGTAATTCCCTCAACATTCTCTGAATAACATTTAGTCGTTCAGAAATTAGAGACAGGGCCACCGTTAGCAATTGTTGATCAGACCTTACCTGATCTACGTCTTGCTGTACGCTTAAGAGCTCGTTACGCAATTGTCTGTTTTCATCTAGCGATTGTTCGTGACAGTTTCCGAAAAACTCCACGACATTTGTCAAATCCGCTGTGTGTCGATTTTGGCTACCAACAATCGTACATAGAAGTCTGACTATTGGCGATTGTGAATCAAACAGCAGTCCTTCGGTTTGCTGATACGATAAGGGCTGTGACACAACATCTAAAATTCGTAGGAAATTCCGGTTGGCGCTGAGAAATGTTTCATAACTCAACCTCTGAAAATCCCGCTCGCTGAATAATGGTCTAAAGGCACCCGCAGATTCTCCGGAGTCACTGGTGTCTGATGAATTCTGTTCAGGCTCAATTATATCCAATACAGCTGCTTGGGATTCGAGGAATATATTCAATTCTCTTTCATCATGATCTTGTACTAGAAGAAAACATAACAATAATTATTATATGTATTATTTATTACATGTGATAAGACAAAAAATGTATAGTATCTTACCACTATCTTCCGATGAGCTTTCGTATGAGCTGTGAGACACGGGTAAATCCGTGTCTCGTTTCTTGTATGATCCTCCGGCTTCGGGCTCTTGGTAATTCGTCGTCGATGTAGGCCTACATTCATCAGTGGAGTTTTGTTCTGGAGAAATAATATTTATTTTATTATTTTAAATATTCAACGAATAAACATAATGATGATTGTCATGTTGCCTACCGTCATTTGGATATCCTAATTGTGCCCCATTGTCTGAATCATATTCTCCATAAACATCACGAAGACACTTTATTCCTCTCCCAGAGGTAGGACGATGAGTGCGCTCGTTATAATTTCCGTTCCCGTAGCTGCATGAAGGCCTCTGATACGACTCGCTTATGTCAGGTGTGTTCACTTCAACCTCCGGCGATCTGTTTGGTTGTCCACAGACAGGCACTTCAGGACTACCCCAAGGGGTGACGTTATCATACGCTTGCACAGACTCGTCCAATGACGCGTGCGGACCCTCCTCCGAAGCCTGAGCTTGTGGTGTTGTGGAAACAGGAGTCTGTGGCTGACGGAGTTCGACGCTATCTACTGTATTGTCTTGTAAAAAACTGTGTAAAACCCCCTCTGAAAAGGATTCGTCATCTAAAATGCAAATAAACAAATATATGTTACTGATACTAACCATTTCAATAAAATGTATAAACAATTTGAATATTTTATAAAAATACTCACAGAGAGGATCCAGAATTTCTGCTAAATCGCCATTATAATATAAATCCGGGAGTGATTCCTCTGTTCACGATGATAAAAGAGAAAAGAAAAATGTAATATTC
This sequence comes from Gila robusta, assembly GCA_030770095.1. NCBI lineage: Eukaryota > Metazoa > Chordata > Actinopteri > Cypriniformes > Leuciscidae > Gila > Gila robusta. The sequence continues at coordinate 67,680 of JAVALU010001959.1, forward strand.
AAACACATATTTGAACTACAATACTTTTTGTTAAAATGAGAAATAGTGTTAGCAACATACCGTGGTGACCTCCTGACATGTTTCGCGTAGAGCCTCGATTCGGTTGACTGTTCTGATCGAAGTGAAAAGTTTGAATGAAATGCCCCGTTCACAAATTAAAGATTGCACTTCGTGATTTCCAAAAACACCTTTTTCCCGCGCATTCTTTTTTCAAAGAATATCTTTCAACTCTGCATGTGGTAGGGATTCTGATATTTGATTTTACAACTAGAAAAGCATATGGCGACTGTCTCGCACATACACCCCGATCTCATCAGATAACCTCATCAATAAAATAATTCTCGACCTCTCACGAAATAACACTTGCAGGACGCCGCAGCATGGGTCAAACACCAGGGGTCAGACATTGTGACGACGTGTATGCGCGTGTTCGTGTGTGTGTGTGTGTGTGTGTGTTCTATCGCCCGTGGTCCAGGTGTGGAGATGTGTGTGTGTGTGTGTGTGTGTGTGCGTGCGCGCGTGTGTGTGTGTGTGTGGGAACTCTGTGTTCTATCTCCCATGGTCCAGGTGTGGAGGTGTGTCGTGGGAGGAGTCAGTGTCTGGTGCACCGTACCACTCCTGTTCAGCCATTTCTGGTCGGAGCGCGGAAGTGAGCGCAGGTGTTTCACCGCGCGTCTCACAAAACCTTTTGGAAACCAATGTCTTTGTTCTTCTTTCAGCAAAACGGAGTTTTGTAAAACGTAAGACCTTTTTTAACTTTATACAACGTTTTTAATACCTTTAAACACTAGTTAATTGTAAAAGTATGTTAGAAATAAAACTATTTGCATGATATCATTTTAATTCTAGAACATGTATGCAGCTCATGCTTTTAAAATGTATGTGCTTTAACGATACACATTGTTTTAATGTATTTTTATATGTGATTGTGAAAAGTACAACTTCAAATGTAAATGTGAAAGACCTCTTTTAAAATAAAACACACTGATCTCACCTCTGACTATGGGTTTTATTATACATTTTCTTTAAAAAGATTAAAATATAATGTTTTTCATCATTTTGAACATTTTTTACATTGAGCCCTAGTGATCGTGGGTGATTTTCCACGCTTAATCTGTTCAGACCAAACGGGGAGGAAGGGGAGGAGTTAGCGTGGGGAGAAATTCCATGCACAGGTGTACAGGCCGGAAGTGGGAGGGAGGGGAGGGCTGAGTATCTTGGGGAATTCCCACGGTCACGTGACCAATCCGGAAGGGGCGTGGTCTAGCGTGGGAAAATCCCACGGTGTCATAAACGGAGAGGGGCGGGGTTTTATGGGGGGCAATAAATCACTCTAAAGTGACAGGTAGTGCCCTTATACCTCTCTCTACAGTTAATAATCTATCCAAAACTAGTCAACGAAATGTTGTCTTTTATATTTCGTCTATAACATAGGCATATCGTTTGTTGTTTTTATGAGCCTATATTAGGGCATATAAATATTAATTTGCAGTTTAATACGTTGCTAATACAAAGACATTTTAACGTTATTTCAACATATTTCAGTCGATTTTCACTCATCTCAGTATAGCAATAGGGTTTGGTAAAAACTGTTCAGTTCATTCATTCACACACAGACGCGATTCATATTTAAACAGTCTTTTTGCGGTTTACATACACTATGATATCGCGATTAGAACAATAATAAAAAAAAAAACTTACTTCTCAGATGGATCCGTTGCTCCTCGAAATGAAAATAAACCAGCACATGTTCTGAGGTAAATGTCCCAGGATTATTCCTCACACAGCCTCGCAAGAAGAAATAGTACATTAATCTGATGATTACATTTGTTGTGTTATCACGTTTATGAGGGGCGTTTACACGTTTGCATGTGTTGCTTCAGATCATTTGCGTTTGAATACCGCGCGCTCTCCGTGGGCGTGTCACATTAGCAGAATAATGAGCTGAGAGAACGATAATGAGATCGGCTGACACCTCTCTCTTTTTTTATAGATTACATAAACAGAGAATATTTATTTTAGTTTTGAATTAGATATTTCAAAAGTACAAACTTAAATGATTATAAAGATATATTGCTCATGCTTGGGTGAATAGTATTCGCTGAGCTTTGTTTAAGTTTAGAGACGTGCTCCAGAAAAAAAGTTAACGGAGACAGAGAGGCAGAAAGCACACCCTGTTTATTTTCTTCATTTTACAAAAGCACACGGTTTTGATGTTAATGTGAGTGTACACAAAAAAAAGAAGACCCTCTATAGTTTATAATCATGTATTGATTTTATTTATATGACCAAAAATGACGGAGTATTTTAAGTCTATGTTGCTGCTATGTGGAAAAAAACAGCAAAACGCGCCGGCGCGTTTCTGGACCCCAGAGGGTTAAACAATGTCAAAGTTAACGTTTGGATTTAAAATCAAAATTACTTAGCCATTTTTGATTTTGTGGCACACAGAAACTGCGGATCAGTAGCGCACTGCAAACGCAGCATATGTGAAAGCACTATAGCGCGTGCTGCTCCTGTACCGTATATGCACCGCAATACGCACCGCATACGCACTGCACATGGAGTATGTGTGAAACGGGCGTTATCCATAAACTCTCTCCCTCTCCCTTTCATTATCATCAACATACACAGTGAAGTACAAAAAACACTCGTTACAACTAACAGTAAACAAATATATACACACCTTTTCAGGGGGTGCTTAATAAACTGGTAAACTGTATATCCGTAAAACAACTCCTATGAACTGTAATAAAGTGCGCGCTCTCACTTCCATTTCTGCCATGATCAATAACGTTAGGCCTATCGCTCCAGTAAATAAATAGAGTAATGTGGACTAATACATCCAGCTACACAACACCAACAACGCTTGGGAGACATTCTCGTCAGTGCAGCAATAGCGGATGTGTACAACTCTCAACTCGCTGTGAACTCGATCAGGGCGGTTCTATGTTAGAACGGCAGTGTCTGTCAACACTCGTGGGCTGTGGGCTGTAGTGACGTCACTAAAGCCGCATTCTGAAAGCAGGTCGTTGGAAGACACTGCTTATGATTTATAGGGATTTAAAAAAATCCCTATAAATGGGTGGATTTATATCACTGCAGGTGGTTGTGTACACACACTGCCATCAAATTTATGTCCAAACACCATGCAAAGGTGAATTTTGCATAATAGGTCCCCTTTAAGGGACAACATTTGCCCCCTTTAATCGATTTTTCCAGTTCATTTTTTACCTTCATAAAATAAATAATGCTTTAAATAAAACAATGTTCAATAAATATGCAATGATGGTAAAAACGAAGTGAAACTTTTAACCCTCTGGGGTCCTTCGTTTTCACAGTCACACATAGGACCTTCGGTCAAAAGTGACCGGACCCCTGAAATCAAAGTTTTGTTTTTTTTCAGTAAAATCAATTAAATGTATTTTTGTTCAATAATATTTTTTCTTTTTTTCTTTGGTGTTTTGAGAGAATTCTATGATTATAATTAATATTTATGCAATAATTATGATCCATTTTCTCCCATTGAATATAATAGAAAATTTATATATATAATTTTTATTATTTTTTAATTAATGCTGTATTTCAGGTTAAAATAGAGACTAGGCCTATAGAATTTTTTTTTGAAAGCAGATTGATGCCATCTGGTGGAAGTAGTGAGCATAATTATCATGCAATATCATATTGTAACCACTAGATGGATTTACAGCTCTATGTAGAAAGGCTTGTGAATTCTAGTTGTTTTTGCACATATTTGCCTATTTTTTTCAGGTTGTGGATTTTAATATATAATAAGAGATTCTCAAAGACTATTTTTGTCAAGTTTTTTGAGAATTTTATGATAATAATTAATATTTATGCAATAATTATGATCCATTTTTTCCCATTGAATATAATAGAAAATGTGTGTATATATATATATATATATTTTATTTTATTTATTTATTTATTATTTTTTTTATTTTTTTATTAATGCTGTATTTCAGGTTAAATTAGAGACTAGGCCTATATAAAATATTTTTTTAAATCAGATTGGTGTAATCTGGTGGAAGTAGTGAGCATAATTATCATGCAATATCATATTGTAACGACTAGATGGATTTACAGCTCTCTGTAGAAAGGCTTGTGAATTCTAGTTGTTTTTGCACATATTTGCCTTTTTTTTCAGGTTGTGGATTTTAATATATAATAAGAGATTCTCAAAGACTATTTTTGTCAAGTTTTTTGTTTGTTTGGTTGGTTTAAATGGTAATTTGAAGTGTATAATACAGTCAAACCTAAACATTGCATTAGAAAGAGAACAAATGGAAAGCATTTTGTTACCCATTGTTTTAATTCTAACTTAATAAAAATGCAATTCTTTCATGAATAAATTTCATAAATCTTTCTGTAATATTTTTTTTATTAACCCTTTATAATAAACATTTTCATTAAAATTATTTTTTGTACAATTCAATGAACAGTAACTCTTATTCAAAATTGGCAACAGCAATTATGAACAAAAAACTAAAATAACAGCAAATGTATAATAATTATCAAACAGTAAATGAAAAATAGAGAAATAAAAAAAGTGTTTTAAATATCATCCTAACTATATTTACATATTATGTGCATATTATTTACATATTCAATGAACAGTAACTCTTATTCAAAAGGCAACAGCAATTATGAACAAAAAAACTAAAATAACAGCAAAAGTATAATAATTGTCAAACAGTAAATGGAAAATAGGATGATATTTAAAACACTTTTTTTATTTCTCTATTTTCCATTTACTGTTTGACAATTATTATACTTTTGCTGTTATTTTAGTTTTTTGTTCATAATTGCTGTTGCCTTTTGAATAAGAGTTACTGTTCATTGAATATGTAAATAATATGCACATAATATGTAAATATAGTTAGGATGATATTTAAAACACTTTTTTTTATTTCTCTAACTATATTTACATATTATTTACATACTAACTGTATTTGTAACTAACTGTAACTGTATTTTATTTCACATATTCTCACATTTCTCTGTTACAGTTTCATCAGTCTCATATTTTCGTGTGTGTGTGTGTGTGTGTGAGTGTCTATTTTGCAACCTTGATGGCTTACAGTCTCATGCTTTCATTGCTGTGCGCTTTTTATTCCTTACATTGATGAATAATTGCTTTTATTTCACACATTTCACAAAATTAGCTTTTGCAATGACACACGTTCATTTGTGTGTGCGTGTGTTTTTGTGTGTATAAGTGTGTGTGCGTGTGAGTGTATTTGCCTGTTTTGCACTCTTGATGTTTTAGAGATTCACCCCTTCACTGTTGTGTGCTTTTTTTCTGCATCGTGGCTGATTTGTAGATTGTACGCACAAAAAAACTCTGTATTTTCATATTTTTGCCAATTTCCCATTCATTTCCTATGGCGGTCATTTTTGACCCGAAGGTCCTGAGTGTGACTATTTTTTTTACGACCACTTAGACTTTTCAAATCATGTCCCCAATTTTTTTGTGTGTTCATATACCAAGTACCATAAACTTTACCAAGTTCCGTACCATTCCGATGAAGCTACAATTTTTAAAAATTATTTATTTAAAAAATTCCGGTCAGAAGTGACGAAGTACCCCAGAGGGTTAAATATTAAATAAAAATTGCCAGTAGGTGGAGGTAAGTCACTCACTGTCTTTAAGAGTGAGTCATTGAGTCATTCATTCATACAGTAACGAAGCAAGTGGCTGTATTTATGAACGGATCATTCAATCTCACGATTCGTTCAAAACCACAGATTCGTTCACGAATCACCTCTGTGTGCTGCAGTTCTGCTGTGGCTTTCGTTGCAAAATAGAGCAATGATATAGCCTACTGACAATACTGTTTTAAATGTAGTACATCACTTAATTAAACATCACTTAAGAAAAGTTACCCTTTTGTTTGTTGAACTGTTGTATAAAATCAATGTCACATTTGAAATCGTGTGGATATTCGGGAAACATTGCATTCTTGCTTGTATAATATGATTAACATTAAAAACACTGCTGGATATCAGCCTGCATTTTGATCGCAGATTTAGTCGCACAAACAGCGCAAGCGGCTCGTGACAGAACACAGACCGAATGAACGACACATTCATTTAAGTAGAAAATCTCAAATGAAGATCGCTGAACTCCAGCTTACTTGTCTGTGTTTTCAGATCCGCGCTTCTTCAGCAGTGTAGAGAGCGTGTGCGCATGATTGACAGATACTATTGAAAAGACCGGGTAGAAAACATGTTCTTTTAACAGAAAAAGAGCTCTGACTGGGAGATTAAATTATTGAAATCTGGCAACCGTAAGCATAAACGCTCGTAAAAACAGTCTGTGATGTGTTGTCTCATCCTTTATTCGAGTTTTTTTTTTTTTAACGCATTTCAGTCTTGTCTTTTTTCGTTAACAATATTGCATGTGTTGATATAGTCACAGTTATCGTTTAATGGCGTGGGTGTCGTCTCTCGTCGTCTTGTCTTAGTCAGGGAAAAAAAGGTCGTCAACAAACATTTTTCGTCATAGTTTTCGTTAACGAAATTAACACTGCCACCCACAGCTTTAGTTTATTCGCCCTACACCACTGGGGCTCACTTTAGTACTCCCTCCCATTTGAGACGGGTTTGAGTACACTCCCTTAGAGCCTAAGCATGCCATGTGCTGACGCTTTTTGGTAATTGAAGTTGTAGGCCTTTCTATAGGCCTCCTCGATAGGCAGGTAGCGTAAGATTGTTCTCCCCTTGTTTAAAGTGTCGATAGCGCTCTAGCTAAGTACACTGTCCATTGGCGATGTGAAGTAGGAAAAACCGAGCCCATAGTATTTCTGTGAGTACACTTATGATATCTGAGGCTAGTTCTGCTAACAAGTATCTCTATCAAGTAGCAGGCCTTCACAGGCCTCCTTGTGAGAGACTCTGTTTAGGAAAACAGACAGGTTGTTGGCAAGACTAGGTCAGTAGATTTGATCAGGTCAGCCTCCCGGTGGCGTATGGGGCTGACTTTATGTCCCCCTCAGAAAGTGACTGGACGGGACTCCTTTCGGACCCCCTGGCCATATTCCCTTAAAGGAACCCCTTCCATGGAAGCTGTTGGTTTCAAGCCCTTAGATGGCCTTGGTAGGCTTTTCCTTGTGTGGAGGCCTCTTTGAGGCTTATAGCTTGGGCAGTGGAATAATGTCATTGACAGCCTGTATGTGACCCGAAGGGGGAGTGTTTTCTTAGCATTTTATGTTGAAACTACCAGTTCTGACGTTATGTCACAAGCCACAATTGGCATGCACTCCCCTCAGCATGGTGGGATTGTACTTCGTTCCCCCATAGCGTCATTGACGCAGTGAAAAGAAAAGAAACGTCTAGGTTACGACTGTAATCTCTGTTCCCTGAGAACATGGAATGAGACACTGCGTCGTTAGCCTGCGTTTTCTGGTCATGGTTTCAATAAAAGCAGTTTTTGGAATAACAAGGAAGTTTTGAGTTTTGAAACTTACAGGGTATTTTTATAGCATAACAAACTCTTAACTGTCAAAAGATCAAGGAACATTTGAATTCTCAGTTCATGACCCCTTTAACAGGGCAAATTAGTGTGAGAGCGCAATCCCATAAAAGGCAGATGGGAGTGGAAAGTTCTCCACGTGGTCTACTGACAATGCGCTTATTACAGAAGACAGACACAGCCGGATCATTTCTATAATGACCAACGCAATCTACCAAGAGAAGCGCAAATTAGCGTCTGGTTTAGGACATGCCAGACATTTTGTGGTCTTGTTGAATTTTGTGAATACATTTAGGGTTGATTTAAGTTCTTATATTTTAAACCCTACTAATGTGACCCATATTTTTATCCTAAACAATATATTTTTTTTTTACGAAAACACCAAAATCGTCATCTCTTGAATATGTTGTTAATTTCTTTATTTTATATCCACAATTTTTCACCCTCAAGCAAAAGTGGCTTAAATCTCCTTTATGGTTTTCTTGTTGAATAGAAATCTAAAGCAACAGAGATTGTTTTGGCTCCACAGCAGCTCTAGAATAAAGTTACTGTCTAGCTAAAGTTAGTTTTGATTGAGTTACTTCCGTCGCAACGATCATAAGTTATTAACTTAGGGGCCGCTAACATGACACCGTTCTAACAGAAAACCCTTAATGCGATCCGGCCGCTCATTTGCACACAACAGTGCCTGGTGGCTCGAGAAAGCAAACCATGAAATAGGTTCCAATGTACAAGCCTTGAAAAATGTATAATACAGAATTTTTTATCGCTTCCGCGTAGCTACGTGACAACGTTTTATCTGTACAGAGGTAAAAGGAAGGGAAGGAGGCCTTCACAGTGGAGAGACAAGTTGACACTTCAGGACTGCGTTGTCGTCGAGTCCAGGCGCAGGTCCATCATCGGATCCGGATACGGCCTGGATACGGCCTGGATCCGGCGGACTACTGTAAACATCGGGATAAACAGAGAGAATAATATTAGCGTAGACGCCATCCTTCTTATGATGTAACAAGTACATCAGAATTTATGGGATGTGTTCCCGGTTCCGGCTGACCTAATCTATGCAGCCTAACATTGAATTATAGAAGTCTATAATGTGTTATGTGTATGTTAGGTCAAAGAGATGTGTTTTTAGTCTAGATTTGAACTGACAAGAGTGTGTCTGCTTCCCGGACAATGTTATTGTCACATGTCTGTCCTGTCTTGTTATGCACATGGGTGTTTTGTTATCTTGAGCCATGTGCTCTTGTCGTTGTTTAATCCCTCCCCCTTGTTATCTGATTATTGATTAATTGCTCCACCTGTCTGTCTCGTTACCCTCCTTTGTTTGCCTCCCTATTTAGTCTTCCTGTGTTTGCTGTCCTGTGCTCGTGCGTTGTCATTGTTACGTGGTTTAGTCGTGTGGAGTTCTGTGCCTGTCCTGTCTGGTCTGTGTTGGATTTAGTTTTGAAACATTGGAATTCTTTTGTTGGTTTGTTTATTTTATGTGTTATCTTTATTAAATTCTTCATTTCACTCCGCATTTGAGTCCTCTTCTCCATTTCTCCACAACCCACCGTGACAGAACGAACGAGCCAATGTGGATTCAGCGGAGCGAACTTTCTCCTGCGGAGAAGGAGAATGGGATTTCTTTGTTTAAATATTTATCCATGTGCGTTCAAAGGAATGAGGAAAGGAGGGCAGCAGAGTCATCATCACTGGATCCGTCAAGCGTGGGGACTTCATCGATGGTTTTAGCCAGCCTCGAGTTTGCACACATCCGTCAGAAAGGACGGAGGAGGAGAAGGAGACCTGCGCCTGCCCAGCGAGAGACTGTTCACGTCCCGTCTGCCCAGCGAGAGACTGTTCACGTCACGTCTGCCCAGCGAGAGACTGTTCACGTCACGTCTGCCCAGCGAGAGACTGTTCACATCACGTCTGCCCAGCGAGAGACTGTTCACGTCCCGTCTGCCCAGCGAGAGACTGTTCACGTCCCGTCGGCCCAGCGAGAGACTGTTCACGTCCCGTCTGCCCAGCGAGAGACTGTTCACGTCCCGTCTGCCCAGCGAGAGACTGTTCACGTCCCGTCTGCCCAGCGAGAGACTGTTCACGTCCCGTCTGCCCAGCGAGAGACTGTTCACGCTCTGTCTGCCCAGTCAGAGACTGAGCACGTCCAGTCTGCTCAGTCTGAGACAGATCCGGAAATGCCCATTTGTGTGGCCGCTAAGGCAGTTACGGACTATCTGGAGCGTCTGGCTCGGATCCTGGACATGCCCGTGTCTGCTGTCCCTGAGCCGGAGCCCGTGTCTGCTGTCCCTGAGCCGGAGCCCGTGTCTGCTGTCCCTGAGCCGGAGCCCGTGTCTGCGGTTCCAGAGCCGGAGGCAGAGCCAGTGCCTGTTCCAGAGCCGGAGGCAGTGCCTGTTCCAGAGCCGGAGGCAGAGCCAGTGCCTGTTCCAGAGCTGGAGCCAATGTCTGTTCCAGAGCCAGTGCCTGTTCCAGCGCCAGAGCCAGTGTTTGTTTCTGTGTTTGTGTCTGTTCTTGTGGCTGTTACAGTTTTGGTGTCTGTTCCTGAGCCGGTGTCTGTTCCTGAGCCGGTGTCTGTTGCTGAGCCGGTGTCTGTTCCTGAGCCGGTGTCTGTTCCTGAGCCCTGGCCGCCCGAGGGGTCCTCACCGCCCTGGCCGCCCAAGGGGTCCTCACCGCCCTGGCCGCCCGAGGGGTCCTCACCGCCCTGGCCGCCCGAGGGGTCCTCACCGCCCTGGCCGCCCGAGGGGTCCTCACCGCCCTGGCCGCCCGAGGGGTCCGTCTGCTTCGCCCTGGCCGCCCGATGGACTGTCTGCTTCGCCCTGGCCGCCCGATGGACTGTCTGCTTCGCCCTGGCCGCCCGATGGACTGTCTGCTTCGCCCTGGCCGCCCGATGGACTGTCTGCTTCGCCCTGGCCACCCGATGGACTGTGTTTTGCCCTGGTCTGTCTCTCCTGTCCCCCCCCTGGCCTGTCCCTCCTGTCCAGCCCGGGTCGGATGGAGCGTCTGGTAGCCGCTCCGTAGGGAGGGGGTTATGTCACATGTCTGTCCTGTCTTGTTATGCACATGGGTGTTTTGTTATCTTGAGCCATGTGCTCTTGTCGTTGTTTAATCCCTCCCCCTTGTTATCTGATTATTGATTAATTGCTCCACCTGTCTGTCTCATTACCCTCCTTTGTTTGCCTCCCTATTTAGTCTTCCTGTGTTTGCTGTCCTGTGCTCGTTCGTTGTCATTGTTACGTGGTTTAGTCGTGTGGAGTTCTGTGCCTGTCCTGTCTGGTCTGTGTTGGATTTAGTTTTGAAACATTGGAATTCTTTTGTTGGTTTGTTTATTTTATGTGTAATCTTTATTAAATTCTTCATTTCACTCCGCATTTGAGTCCTCTTCTCCATTTCTCCACAACCCACCGTGACAGTTATGAAGACTGTTCCAAAGATTTGGTGCTAAATAGGAAAAGGATCTACCGCCAGCAGTCGATTTTGATATTCTAGGTATTATCAACTGGCCGGAATTTTGAGATCGCAATAGACGTGAAGGACTATAATGCGTTAAGAGCTCGCTCAAGTACTGGGGAGCTAAGCCATTTAGTGCTTTGTAAGTAATCAGCAATATTTTAAAATGTATACAATGTTTAATAGGGAGCTAATGCAGTGTTGACAGAACCGGGCTAATATGGTCATACTTCCTGGTTCTGGTAAGAACTCTAGCTGCTGCGTTTTGGACCAGCTGTAGTTTGTTTATTAAGCGTGCAGGGCAACCACCCATAATAGCATTACAATAATCTAGCCTTGATGTCATGAACGCATTAACTAACTATTCCGCATCTGTCATTGAGAGCATATGTTATAATTTAGATATATTTTTAAGATGGAAAAATGCGGTTTTACAGATACTAGACACGTGACATTCAAATGAAAGATTGGTATCAAAGAGCACACCCAGGTTCCTAACCGACGACGAAGACTTGACAGAGCAGCCATCAAGTGTTAGACAGTATTCTAGGTTAGTATGGGAGGAAGTTTTTTGACCAATAATTAGAATCTCTGTTTTTTCAGAATTAAGTAGTAGGAAATTACTAGTCATCCAGTTTTTTATATCAGCCATGCATTCCGTTACTTTTGTGAATTGGTAGGTTTCGTCAGGGTGTGAAGAAATAGAGCCGAGTATCATCAGCATAACAGTAAAAACTAATGCCATGCTTCCTAATGATATCTATAAGGGTAGCATGTACAGAGTGAACAGCAACGGTCCTAGTACTGAGCCTTGTGGTACGCCATACTGAACTTTTGATCGATAAGACATCTCTTCATTTACTGCTACTAACTGATAACAGTCAGATAAGTATGATTTAAACCATGCTAATGCAATTCCACTAATGCCAACATAATTTTCAAGTCCATTTAAAAGAATGTTGTGGTCAATGGTATCAAATGCAGCACTAAGATCGTGTAACACTAATAGAGAGATACAACCACGATCGGATGATAAGAGCAAATCATTTTTGACTCTGATGAGAGCTGTCTCAGTACTATGGTACGGTCTAAATCCTGACTGAAAATCCTTGCAAATACCATTACTTTCTAAAAAGGAACATAGTTGTGAGGATACTGCCCTTTCTAGTATCTTTGACAGAAAAGGTAGATTCGAGATCGGCCTGTAATTGACTAATTCTGTAGGATCAAGTTGCGTTTTTTTAACAAGCGGTTTAATCATAGCCAGCTTAAAAGTTTTTGGTACATATCCTAATGACCGTATGTTGGTGGAAGAATTTGAACGTGCAAAACTGCTTGTGTTTCAGTGCGTGCGGATGGAATAAACCCATCCGTCTGCAGATTGTCTCTGCGCACTTCAACTCTCAATGTACTGCACAACTGCTCCTGATGTAGCCTAAAACACAATGAAATGATTTGGCGGTTTGTCGGTCTTGCATTATGCTGCGGATTTAAATGTGATGCATGAATTGAAATTATTTTAATACATTTTAGATTGTTACTTATCATGCAGTTAACATTTCTGAATTTATTTGACTTTTCACATTTTTTTGTGTAATTTTTGAGGATGGGTCAGAATCATTTTAATAATTTGTTTAATAATTCATAATATTTTGACAGCCCAAGGGCTGTAGTCCACATTTCACAGTGCAACGGGTCATTAAAGAACCATTAATGGGAAAAGTGTATTACAGTATAGGTGCATTGGAGTGTATTAGGAATATATTAAAGTAATAAAACCTCTGATCAGGTACGTAATTTCTTTCACCATTTCAAACTGACTATATGTTGTTTTCTTTATTTGTCATAATTACATATATTTACTTTTGTAACTACTTTCTATATGTATGTAACGCTGGTTTCCAACGAATGCAAAATTGTGAAAAGTGCTATAGAAGTAAATTTGAATTGAATTTAGCAATAGGTTACCTTTATAATCAAAGTTTGGGTAAATTATTGAAAAGGTAAAGGTCATAATTATAAAACTTACTTTATGATTAATTTTTGCAACTCAAAACACCTTTCCTGTAAACTTTTATCTAGGCCATACTATTTTTATACTCAACAAGTAGAACTCAAATACAGTTCATTGTATTGTAGATTTATTCATAACAGGTCAACAGAGGATTCAACGAAAATAAATTACTGAAGTGGGACTTAAATATTTAACAAATTAAATCATTTTATTTGTAAATTGCTCATTGTTACATTTGCACTGTAGGCAAAAGTTGTTCTGGAAATTCTGCCCTTACAGCACCTGTTAACAGAAGCAAACTATATGGTTCAGTTCACACCTCACATTTTCTTTGGTTTGCACAAAAAGAAAGTCTCATCTTAAAAAATTACATAGCATCATCTAATTTAGTGTTTCTCAACGGGGTTTTCAGAGAACAACGGTTGTTTAGCAAAAGTACAGCAAAATCGACTGTTGTTGAGTGTGATGATATTGGCTTTATGGCGTGTTCGAAACAGATCAAGCTTAGCGGTCTGAAGTGTCAACTTCTGGTTCAACCTATGGTAGGAAGGTGGGGTCAGGCCACTGGGGGTAAAGGTTTAGCTTAGGCAGTTACAGTGTGTTCAAGTCATGTCAGAAAGTATGTATTTATGAGATAAAATACACAAGAACATCAGCACAACTCGTAATTATGAGTTTTGGTAACTTTTGATTTTCTTAAGAGTTTTCGAGTTGGGTGCGTGATGGTGAGAAAACATGTCATAGGCAATGGATGCAAAGTCTGCCCTAGTGAAAAAACCTATACAAAAATGTTTTTAAAATAGGCCAACATTTTTTCATACTAACTATACTACAAAGCCATCAATATATTTACTGACATATTGCTTGAAACTTACTGATATAAATATTATAATTAACCCTCTGGGGTCTAAGGTGTTTTTGGGGTCCTTGAGATGTTTTTACATGCCCTGACATTTGTGCTTTTTTCAGTTGATTATAAACATATTAATGGCAAAGTTGTCATTACACTCTATTTAGCACAAACAGGGCTACCATAATATGTGAGCAACATGTATGTACATGTTTGTATTTTTGAGAGAATATTGTTTATGTATGGTTATTGAATAAAATAAAACTTAAAGTTTCTGGAATAAGGCCACAAAACACATACTAAATATGTGTCCACAATACTTTTGACTAATGGATGTTGTCGCCTAGAGTTTTTGCTCCAAAATGATCTGAAAATCATCCTGCCTAATCATTTACACAAAACAATACATTGATTAAAATTTTGTAAGACACTTTTTGTTTGGAAAGGCAATATGCGTGGGGGTGTGATTCAGACCTGAGAAGACAATGACCTGCATAATGAGTAGGGGTGTGAACCTACACTGGTCTCACGGTTCGGTTCGATTACGATTATCATGTCATCGATCAGTTCAATTCGATGCACTGCATCCTCAATTTTCAATTTTACTTCAGAAGTGATGTGTGCGTGCGCGCGCACACCCGTATGTGCGTGTTCGCCTGTTCGGGAAGTCGCAGTGACAGAAACAGTGACATTCCAGTTTAAGTTTCAAGGGAGTAAAGCCTGTTTATGCCATTAAGAAAATTAAATTCTGTCAAATAAATTTTGTTTTAACGAAATGTTCATTTAAAAGCAGCGCTCATTTATCAGTGTATAATGTTACCAGATGCGCGCATCAACCGTCGTCGAGTCGGCTGTTGAAGGTGACGATCATCCATTTATAATCATGCGTAACAACACAGAATAATTGTAATTTGACCATCGGGTGCGGATACTTAAATCAGAGAAAATTATTGGGGCGGGTGGATGATTTGTTTTTGGCAGCGGATTCGGGTGACGTTGGAGCTTATCCGCTTACTCTAAAGCAGTCAGACTCTGCCAGGCGTTAACAGCTCGCGGTGAAAATGGCTAACGTGGTTTATCAAGTTAGTGGTATTACCTCCTGCATATTATTCTATTTGTGCGTGACATCAGCGCACACAGCGCGTGTCTTCTCCAGGTCGTGCTTACCAGGTTGTTCATAAAAGCCAAAATGTGCCCAGATGTAGGCTTTTAAAGTAGGTGGAGCATTTTTAATTACTCGCACTCGCGTCTCGCCTCCCTCTGCCATTGTATGCTTCCGCGACAAAGCACATACGCGATAAATGACGTCAGAAAAGCGTCAGTACATTATAATCGGTTATGGTCTATTACTGAACCGAAACCGAATCGTCCTCGTCTGCATCGCGATGCATCGTAGAAACGATTAATTTCGACACCCCTAATAATGAGCCGCATAATGAGCTGCATAATGAGCCTTTCACACAGGTGTGTCACTGGGTACCAAAGAATGCAAGGACAAAATAAATTTTATATATATTTCTTTTGTCCTCGCATTCTTTCTTGTGGTACCCAGTGGAAAAAGACAATTTTTTTCAGATGGTATTATATATATATATATATATATAATATATATATTCTACAAATTGGTTTCAAAGTTAGAGTTGGAAACATCTTGAAAAAATGTCTTTTTCCACAATTTTTTATGCATGCAAATTGTATAATATCCAAGGTAAACATTTCTAGTAATTGTGCAGTTAATTCTCACACTGTATTTTCAGAAAATTTTAGAATATGTATCCTCTCCCCAAATTTGTCACTAATAAAACACAATAAAAAAAAGGTTACAATTACAACAACAATTACCATTTTTAACAATATTTCAAGTGTAATCATTCTTTGTAAAAAGTATACATTTTATCATATGTATTTCAAAAGTAAGGATTCATTAGTTTGAATATTGGAAACAAACACTATAATAACATCTTCGTTAATAATTCAATATACCTACTTTATTTTTGACAAACACCCCATAGTATATTTAACATATGAGCAGAATTGGCGAACAAAAGCTTATTTGATGTGGCAGTAGTCTTTTTTTTACAGTAAAAACTTTATAATCTATCCAACACTAATCAACGAAATCTTGTCTAAACATTCATATTTAGTCTGTAACATATTGTGTTTATGATATATTAGCATATAAATGTTAATTTGCAATTTGTTGCTTATACAAAGACATTTTATTTCAACATATTTAGGGCCCAAGCCCTGAAAGGGCGCAGAGCCCTATATGTTTTCGTAAGGATTATTTATTATTATTAGGGCCCAAGCCTTGAAAAGGCGAAGGCCCTATTGTTTTTCCTAAGGATTATTAGGGCCCAAGCCTTGAAAAGGCGAAGGCCCTATTGTTTTCCTAAGGATTATTTATTAGGGCCCAAGCCTTGAAAAGGCGAAGGCCCTACTGTTTTCCTTAGGATTATTATTAGGGCCCAAGCCCTTGAAAAGGCGAAGGCCCTATTGTTTTCCTTAGGATTATTAGGGCCCAAGCCCTGAAAGGGCGCAGAGCCCTATTGTTTTCCTAGGATTCTTCTTCTTCTTCTTCTTCTTCTTCTTCTTCTTCTTTATTAGGGCCCAAGCCCTGAAAGGGCGCAGAGCCCTATTGTTTTCCTTAGGATTATTTATTATTATTAGGGCCCAAGCCCTGAAAGGGCGCAGAGCCCTATTGTTTTCCTTAGGATTATTTTTAGGGCCAAGCCCTGAAAGGCGCAGAGCCCTATTGTTTTCCTTAGGATTATTAGGGCCCAAGCCTTGAAAAGGCGAAGGCCCTATTGTTTTCCTAAGGATTATTCTTTATTATTAGGGCCCAAGCCTTGAAAAGGCGAAGGCCCTATTGTTTTTCTCTAAGGATTATTAGGGCCCAAGCCTTGAAAAGGCGAAGGCCCTATTGTTTTCCTTAGGATTATTTATTATTCTTTATTATTATTATTTTACTACCTTTTGGGCACTTTTGGGGCCCTTAACGTGCTCGAAAACTCTTGAAACTTTGAGTCAAGGATTTTTTGATTATTGGGATTTTTGATATCTCGAACGGTTTGGCCGTGGCGAGGAAACGAATTTATGGCGAATAATGGAAACAGGAAGTGTGTTATAACTTCTGCATACATTGACTGATCTTGATGAAACTTCAGCAGTGTGTTCGCTGTAAGAGGCCGATCACATGGATGTGACTATTGTGAGTCAAAGTTATAGCGCCACCAACTGGCAGCAGGAAGTGTGTCACTTTCAAAATGCTTTGAAATCACCCTCTTATTTTTACCCGATTTGCTTCAAACTTTATGTGTATAATGTAAACACACGGCAGATTTAGACCTGTGAAAGGATTATTGATATCTTAGATACTGTTGCCGTGGTAACGCATCAAACTTTAAGATTCTTTTTTGATGCTTTTGAGACTCTTAGCATACTTGAAATTGCATGAAACTCGACAGACACATCACATTTATTAGCCAGTAGACATGTGCAAAGTTTCAGAAACGGGCGTGGTGCAGGGGCTCAGTAGCGCCACCTTTTGACAAAAGAGGGGGAGTTAGGTCTATACTTTTATCTACAATCTTAAAACTCAGTATGTATATTGTTCATATCGAGCTGGACAACTTTCTAATTTAATGTCATTAGCTCAGACCAACAGGAAGTCAGATATTTTGGTTTGAATGTGGATGTTTTGGAGAATTTTCTCTTCCTCTCTCTCTGACCCTACGTCTCTCCGTGTGTTTGAGGGGAGGGGGGTTTGTCTGCTGAGTGAGAATGCTTTTATTTTTGTTTTTCAAGGTTTTGGGGCCCTTAACGTGCTCGAAAACTCTTGAAACTTTGCACACGGGTCAGAACCCGCGGCCATCAGGGCCAGGCTGAAGATGGTACCCGGGCGTGGCAGGGGGGCTCGACAGCGCCACCTGGAATGGGATTCGAACACTTGTCCATATATCAAACATGCTTGCATGTAATAATATGAAACTCGGTACACTTATAGATCTCATCGGGCCGAACAACTTTCGTGCTCTAAGTTTTACGACAGCTCAACAGGAAGTCAGCTATTATGGGTTGTTTGGAAAATGCATGCTTTTATTTTTTATATACTTCTCCTAGAGAATTAATCCAAACACCACGAAACTCGGGCAGCATGAAGTCAAGACATTGAGGATGCTAAATTGCGGACGGATTTTTGATATCTCGAACGGTTTGGCCGTGGCGAGGAAATGAATTTATGACTAAAAAAGGACACATAAAGTGTGTTATAACTTAGGTAATTTTACCTACAGTTACAAAACTTGGCGTATATATTGTTCTCATCAAGCCGAACAACTTTCTAATTTACATCCTTTACCTCCGACCAACAGAAAGTCAGATATTGTGGCTTGAATGTGGATTCTGAGAATTTTCTCTCCCTCTCTCTCTCTCTGACAGAGAGAATGCACCCTGCCATTCTGTATGTGTGTGTGTCTGTGTGAGGAGGGGGAACACAAATTCATACATAGGGCCATACTGCCCTCTTGTGTCCAAAATTGTATTTATACGCACTTTTATTTATTTATCACATGTATTACGCACACACACACACACAGTTCGATCGCGCCCGCGCCTCTCTCTTTCTCTCTCTCTCACACACACACACACAGTTCGATCGCGCCCGCGCCTCTCTCTCTCTCACACACGCACACACACACACACACACACACAGTTCGATCGCGCCCGCGTCTCTCTCTCTCTCTCACACACACACACACACAGTTCGATCGCGCCCCGCGCCTCTCTCTCTGTCTCACGCACACACACAGTTCGATCGCGCCCGCGCCTCTCTCTCTCTCTCTCTCTCTCTCTCTCTCTCACACACACACACACACACACACACACACAGTTCGATCGCGCCCGCGCTCTCTCTCTCACACACACACACACACACACAGTTCGATCGCGCCCGCGCCTCTCTCTCTCTCACTCGCTCTCACACACACACAGTTCGATCGCGCCCGCGCCTCTCTCTCTCTCCACACACACACACAGTTCGATCGCGCCCGCGCCTCTCTCTCTCACACACACACACACACACAGTTCGATCGCGCCCGCGTCTCTCTCTCTCACACACACACACACACACACACAGTTCGATCGCGCCCGCGCCTCTCTCTCTGTCTCACGCACACACACAGTTCGATCGCGCCCGCGCCTCTCTCTCTCCCACACACGTACACACACACACAGTTCGATCGCGCCCGCGCCTCCCTCTCTCTCTCTCTCTCTCTCTCTAATGTGCTATATTAGATCAATGTTTTCCTTAAACATTTTATCCACACTAACTTTATTCTCATCAGAATTATAATTTATTGTATAAAATAATACTACCATTAAAAAAACACATTTGATTTTCTATTTTAATCAATGTAGAATGTGTAACTTAAAAATAAACAGATTAGTGCTCTGTTTGAGGACAAGAAATTAAAACCAATGCAATATGATGAATGTCCAAAAGATGGCACTCACAGACTGTTTTTAAATGAGGTTGGATAAATATTTTTTGCTTTTAAACTGTGTGGGTGTGTGTGGGTGAGATTTTGGTTGGGGGACAGTTGTAGGTTACAGTTTGAGTTTATAGTTTGACAAAAGCACTTTGTTGTGTTTTATTGTGAGTGTACATAAATATAAGTAAACACTTTGCAGTTTGAATTTATGTCCTCTATGAACAAAATGACGGAGTATGTTTTTATGTGTAACAGTTCAATCGCACCCGCACCTCACCCACACACACACACCACACACACACACACACACACACACACACACACACACACATATTGGAACGTGAGTGAAGTACAAAGCCTATTATAAAGAATAGTTAAGCATCCAAATACATCGCAAATGTTGAAACAGTTTGATTCTAATGAGAGAGTTACGTGAGCCCAACACCACTTACTTTCACTTTCGCTTTACATTATTTCGGTTACTTCTTGTTTATAGTTTTTTAAAATTCTTGTTCTGTTCTGAATATCATTAAATTTAAAGGATTGCTTGTGTAATATTTTGAGTGTATCATCAAATCAGAATAATTCTCTCGGTTTCCCTAGTTATTTATTTTTATTTTTATTTTTTTATTGTACTAATCAGGTAAGGCAAGTAATATTCTCTGTGTCTTTATATATATATATATATATATATATATATATATATCATCTGAATTATTAATAACTTATTTCTGTATAAAATAAATATTCCAGAATAATCCAGACCAACCAGAGTGCACTATTCCTTCAACATCATCAGTGCTGAAGCGGAACTACCAGAGCCGTTCGGCAGATAGCGAGCAGATGCAGCATATGTGTTGTATCGAGGCAGGGTCAGGCCAGGGGAATCCATTTGCAGCTTTTTATTAAGAATGGTCAAGACAGGCAGGGTGAACAATGGCAAACAGGGCAGAACAGAAAAGGCAGAGACAAACCAGGTTGACAGGCAAAGGACAAAGACCTCCAGATAAATACTGGGCTTCTGGATTTACACATTTAAGTGCTGCAAAACATATTGACCTAAAAATTATACTAAATTTAAATTATCTCATATACGTGGCTATTGTGATTCACGATCATAGGCCTTGTCCCAAATGGCACACTTCATATGAATTTTCGGTCTTCTGTACTTATTTCATGTGTCTGTTAAATCCATGAGACCGTAGGCTGTCTCATTTTTCATTTTAGGTTTCAGAAGGTTGCTCACGCATACTTTGTGGTTGATATGTGCCCTCGATGCGCACTTTTGCAGAGCCCACACTGATCCAAGCTCTACAGCACACTTCTTTTCAACAGTCAAAGCGGGGTTACGTTTTTGCACGTCGTGCACAATAACCCTAAAGGCACCGGGGTGCCGGCTTTTTTATATATATATATATATATTTATTATATAAATATTGCGAGGGTTATTATTTTACTACCTTTTGGGCACTTTTGGGGCCTTAACGTGCTCGAAAACTCTTGAAACTTTGCACACGGGTCAGAACCCGCGGCCATCAGGGCCGGCTGAAGATGGTACCCGGGCGTGGCAGGGGGGCTCGACAGCGCCCCCTGGAATGGGATTCGAACACTTGTCCATATATCAAACATGCTTGCATGTAATAATATGAAACTCGGTACATATTTAGATCTCATCGGGCCGAACAACTTTCGTGCTCTAAGTTTAACGACAGCTCAACAGGAAGTCAGCTATTATGGGTTGTTTGGAAAATGCATGCTTTTATTTTTTATATACTTCTCCTAGAGAATTAATCCAAACACCACGAAACTCGGTCAGCATGAAGTCAAGACATTGAGGATGCTAAATTGCGGACGGATTTTTGATATCTCGAACGGTTTGGCCGTGGCGAGGAAATGAATTTATGACTAAAAAAGGACACATAAAGTGTGTTATAACTTAGTTAGTTTTACCTACAGTTACAAAACTTGGCGTGTATATTGTTCTCGTCAAGCCGAACAACTTTCTAATTTACAGTCATTATCTCCGACCAACAGAAAGTCAGATATTGTGGTTTGAATGTGGATTCTGAGAATTTTCTCTCCCTCTCTCTGACAGAGAGAGTGTCCCCTGCCATTCTGTCTGTGTGTGTGTGTGTGTGTGTGTGTCTGTGTGGGGAGGGGGAGAAGGAGGGGAAGGGGGTCTCTTCGGGTGATAGTTTAAACACAAAATCATAAATAGGGCTATACTGCCCTCTTGTGTCCAAAATTATATTTATATATAAATATATTACGTATGTGACTGAGGATGTTGTGTTTTATTGCGAGTGTACACAAATATAAGTAAACAGTTTGCAGTCTGAATGATGTCCTGTATGAAAAAAATGACGGAGTATGTTTCCACTGTTCACACACACACACACACACACACACACACAGTTCGATCGCGCCCGCGCCTCTCTCTCTCACACACACACGCGCGCGCGCGCACACACACACACCACACACACACACACACACAGTTCGATCGCGCCCGCGCCTCTCTCTCTCTCCACACACGCACACACACACAGTTCGAACGTGCGCGCCTCTCTCTCTCAAGCTGGAGTGTGTGTGTGCGTGCGAGAGAGACGCGCTGGCGCGAGCGAACTGTGTGTGTGTGCTGTGTGATCGCGCTGGCGCGATCGAACTGTGTGACAGAGAGAGAGAGGGGCGCGGGCGCGATCGAACTTTGTGTGTGTGTGTGTGGGAGTGAGTGAGAGAGAGAGAGAGAGAGAGAGAGAGGGCGGGCGCGATCGAACTGTGAGAGAGAGAGAGAGAGAGAGAGAGAGAGAGGGCGCGATCGAACTGTATGTGTGTGTGAGTGAGTGAGAGAGAGAGAGGCGCGGACGCGATCGAACTGTGTGTGTGTGAGAGAGAGAGAGAGAGAGAGGCGCGCGATCGCTGAGGGAGAGACGATCGAACTGTATGTGTGTGTGTGAGTGAGTGAGAGAGAGAGGCGCGGACGCGATCGAACTGTGTGTGTGTGAGAGAGAGAGAGAGAGGCCGGACGCGATGAACTGGTGTGTGTGTGAGAGAGAGAGAGAGAGAGAGAGAGAGAGGGGGGGCGCGGGCGCGATCGAACTGTGTGTGTGTGTGTGTGTGTGTGTGTGTGAGAGAGAGAGAGAGGCGCGATCGAACTGTGTGTGTGGAGAGAGAGAGAGAGAGAGAGAGAGAGAGTGAGGCGCAGAAATCATTTTATACGGAAATCAATTATTTATAATTCAGATGAGAATAAAGTTAGTGTTAATTAAAATTAAGGAACATTTAGTTTTTCTGTTCTGAATATCATTAAAACAGAAAAGGCAGAGACAACATAATGATGAATAATCTTAAGATATTATATCGTATGCTATGTGTTGTGAATACACCCATGTTAAACATTAAAATTTACTTCCATTGCATATCATAGAACACATAAGCGTAAAATATAATTACATTAATAAACCTGTACAAAGACCTCCAGATAAATACTGGGCTTCTATATTTACACATTTAAGTGCTGAAAAACATATTGAGCTATGACATCCTATGACATTAAAAATTATTCTATATTTAAATTATCTCATATATGTGGCTTTTGTGGTTCACGATCATAGGCCCTGTCCCAAATGGCACACTTCATATGAATACTCGGTCTTGTGTACTTATTTCATGTGTCTGTTAAATCCATGAGACCCATGGATGAGGTGTCTCATTTTTCATTTTAGGTTTCAGAAGGTTGCTCACGCATACTTTGTGGTTGATATGTGCCCTCGATGCGCACTTGATGCACCCAAACTGATGCAAGCTCTACAGCACACTTCTTTTCGACAGTCAAAGCAGGGTTACGTTTTTGCACGTCGTGCACAATAACCCTAAAGGCACCAGGGTGGCGGTGCCACCGGCTTCTTATATATATATATAATATATATATATATATATATATTATATAAATATAGCTGCGAGCAGCGATGAAGGGCCAAAGCCGGCGGCACCGCCACCCCGGTGCCTTTAGGTAACTAAAGGAACCGGGGTTGCGGTGCCACCGGCTTGGGCCCGTAATCGCTGCTCGCAGCTATATTTATTATATTATATTATAGGCCCAAGCCTGAAAGGCGAGAGCCTATTGTTTTCCTTAGGATTATTAGGGCCCAAGCCTTGAAAAGGCGAAGGCCCTATTGTTTTCCTTAGGATTATTTATTAGGGCCCAAGCCTTGAAAAGGCGAAGGCCTATTGTTTTCCTAAGGATTATTCTATTATTAGGGCCCAAGCCTTGAAAAGGCGAAGGCCCTATTGTTTTCCTAAGGATTATTTATTATTAGGGCCCAAGCCTTGAAAAGGCGAAGGCCCTATTGTTTTCCTTAGGATTAATTTATTAGGGCCCAAGCCTGAAAAGGCGAAGGCCCTATTGTTTTCCTTAGGATTATTTATTATTATTATTATTATTATTATTATTATTATTCTTATTATTATTTTACTACCTTTTGGGCACTTTTGGGGCCCTTAACGTGCTCGAAAACTCTTGAAACTTTGCACACGGGTCAGAACCCGCGGCCATCAGGGCCGGGTTGAAGATGGTACCCGGGCGTGGCAGGGGGGCTCGACAGCGCCCCCTGGAACGGGATTCGAAAACATGTCCATATATCAAACACGCTTGCATGAATTAATCTGAAAATCGGTACACATATAGATCTCATCGTTTCATATATCCTTCGCACTCTTACTTTTTACGCCAGCCCAACAGGAAGTCGGCTATTATGGGTTGTTTGGAAACTCGTGCTCAGGAATTCGATATACTCCTCCTAGGGAATTCACCCGATCGTCACCAAACTCGGTGTGCATGAAGTCAAGACATTGAGGATGAAAAATTGCCAGGGGATTTTTGATATCTCGAACGGTTTGGCCGTGGCGAGGAAACGAATTTATGGCGAATAATGGAAACAGGAAGTGTGTTATAACTTCTGCATACATTGACTGATCTTGATGAAACTTCAGCAGTGTGTTCGCTGTAAGAGGCCGATCACATGGATGTGACTATTGTGAGTCAAAGTTATAGCGCCACCAACTGGCAGCAGGAAGTGTGTCACTTTCAAAATGCTTTAAAATCACCCTCTTATTTTTACCCGATTTGCTTCAAACTTTATGTGTATAATGTAAAC
>JAVALU010001960.1:0-40000 GCA_030770095.1 Gila robusta
ATGTAGCGCCCCCTAGCGTGTCTAACTATTATTGTGGAGTGCGCTCCCCGAATTCCTATTTTGCAAGAATTTTCCCTCTCTAATATTAATTAATGCTCTAATGTAATTCCCTAATACCTATTAGTTAGCAGTTACTTTAATGTTAGATTTTAACTTAAAGTAAAATGCCAATAGTCTCTTTATAACCAAATTAAAGTCAAACACTAATGGTATGCAGCTATCTCAAATCCTTGGTTAAATAGGGTTTTAAAGTTACATTAATATTCCACCCTTTATAAATGACTATCAACACTTTAAGGCAATAAGCATCAAGTTAAAGGTCACTTATATTAGTCAGAATTTATAAACACTGTCACTTTAAACCAAGATACTGTAAACTCAAGGATATTATCTTACATTAACCATCAAATGATCAATATCTTAAACCCAATGTAATGAAAAAACTACTACAGAAATACGTTTGAACTATTTACTGGAAAAAATATATATAGTATGTACATATAGTTCAAATATCAACAGTGCAATTCAAATAAAACCACAATTAAATTCCCAAAATCAAAGCTAAACCGACAAATATAACTTAATGGCCACTCAATGAAATAAAATGAATACCCCAACAGTCAGAGGAGGATAAGATGCAGGCCTGTAGTGTTGCTTGGGAGCGGGGAGACCTTAAACACAACGGTCGCTTCGCGCCGTGGCGCAGAAAAAAAAACAACAACTCACAGCTGTGGTAGTGCTGATCGCCGCGTCGCCATTTAAGCCGCGTCCGCGCGGTGCTCCCTGTTTCCCCTTCAGCGCGCATGCGCAACAGCAAGACGAAAATCATGATCTCACGTCATTATTCCGCGCAAGCTCCTTGTGCATCGCGGTGTTTTTACTTATTCTCCATCACAGTAATGTACATTTTACGCTGTTTGTTTGCTAATTCGCAATTACATGCAGGTTTTAAAGCATAGAATGTATATTTTCAGATGTTTATGGCTCAATCATGGGGGAACCACTTTTTCTGGGCCAGCGGGTAAAACGGTTCCCCCTGTGTGCTCAGTGTAAGAGACTGATCAATACAACAACAACAATAACAACACAGATTACTTATTTGTGCAGTGCAATATAGTTTATTTATGTCTTCAGCAAAACGACACACACGCAGTAATAAAAATAATAATAATAAAAAGAACGTATAACTAGAATTAGCAAGTACGATGTAACGTTATCTACATCTGATTGAGCCATAAACATCTGAAAATATACATTCTATGCTTTAAAACCTGCATGTAATTGCGAATTAGCAAACAAACAGCGTAAAATGTACATTACTGTGATGGAGAATAAGTAAAAACACCGCGATGCACAAGGAGCTTGCGCGGAATAATGACGTGAGATCATGATTTTCGTCTTGCTGTTGCGCATGCGCGCTGAAGGGGAAACAGGGGAACTGAATTTTCCGGAACAGGTGTTCTGACGGAACACCATACCCATCAGAATGGGATACCTTCGGTTAATGAGCATGCGCAGCAGTGAAATTTGTGGCATTGCGCATGCGTTAGATTTAAACCATCATTTCAGCATACCAGATTACAAGCGGTAAGTGTTGGTGTATTATATTTTATATTATATACACATTATCTAATTGCATGCCTTGTATAATCACAAGAAATGTTAAGAGACGTTTTCAATATATTATTTTTGGCAAGTGGAGTCGTAAAGTCTCGTAATGTCGTGTTAAAACGTTAAATCTGGTGTTAACGAGGTTCTAGCGTTTGGCGCCATCTGACCATAGCATCTGACCGAGATTAAATACATCGACTAATGTTTTGCTTTAAAATGATTAATGCTTATTTTTTCTGCTAACTGTAGTTTAACCATGGAAAATAAGTGGGGGGAAATTTTCGATTACATTTTAAAGGGGTCATACCCTGCACACCTAAATAAAGGGCAGAAGCAAAGCCTTAGGAAATACTCATCGAAATTCAGGATTCACGGTCAGTATTTACTATCAAAATACATAATACTGACAGGAATATGCACTTGTTCATATTTTGTATTATTTATTATTGGTTATGTCAATATTCCTTAAAGATGGAGAACTACTTTTTGGCAGTCACAGACGAGTCATAAAGACAAAGGAGGAGGCTATGAATTTATTTAAAGAATTTCATGCCTCACCTATTGGAGGACATACTGGAACCTTAAAAACACGTGCTGCCATGTGCTCACGGTTTTACTGGTATGGCATGACAGTGGACATTGACAAATGGGTATGTAGTTTATCTGTTCATCCATAAGCCAACACTTGTGTTTTTATACGTCTATATCTTCATATTAATAGGTATGTGAAACTTACTGTTTGTAATTTTTTTTTTTTTTTTTTTTTTTCAAGATATCTGAATGTGACCAATGTCAACGGGTGGGACCACCCCTGAATGCAGTTAAAACTCTGGACTGCATCAAGGTCACCATCTTTTGTAATCGACTAGATTTTAACAATTCTAAGCATTATTTTATTTAATCTATTATGCATTCAAATCACTAATAGGTATCTGCTGTGTGGGAGCTCATTGGCATTGATCTCACTGGTCCACTCCAAAAAACATCTACTGGGTATCAGTATATATTGACAGTCACTGACTATTTTTCCAAGTGGGTGGAGGCCTTTCCTCAAAAGACAAAGTCTGCATTGGAAGTAGCCAAAAACCTTTGTACAGTCATTTATAGACATGGCTGCCCTAAGCGCATACTGTCAGACCAAGGACGGGAGTTCGTCAATCAAGTAAGCTTCACTTTATGCATTTTGTTCTGATGATGTAATTTGTGATTTGGTGCTCAACAAATAAAGATTTATTGATTGAAATATTTGACAGAAGTACTATAAACCAAATAAAAATAATGTTCAGATTAATTTTTATTTTCTAATTTAGATCAACAGCTCACTTTGTGTGCTGCTCTCTATTGAGAGGAGTGTTACGGCTGCTTACCATCCCCAAACAAATGGGCTTGATGAGAAAACCAATGATAATATCAAACGGTAAGCATTCATTATTCTTGCGTTTATTTTCAGGGTTTTGTTCATTTGGTAGCTCTTCTGATCATTATTACCAGAGTGTATTGAAAGTTGGTAGTTTTTGTCTTGAAATGCATTCATTTAGAAATAATTCTAAAAATTATTTGTCTAGGGCACTTAAAAAGCTTGTTAATGATCAGCAGGATGACTGGGACCAGTACCTAGATGCAAGTCTTTTTTCGCTGAGATCCAAAATGCAAACCACAACAAAATTCTCACCATTTCTTTTAATGTATGGGCGAGAAGCTAGATTTCCATCAGAAGTGCCTGTTGAACTGCCGGTAGGTTTTTTCTTGAAAATGGCTTTCTGTTAGGGCCAAGCATCAAGCGACCAAACATTTTAAAAGATCAACTTTGATAATATAGCTTAAAACAGTAGGGCTGTCACTTTTTACGTTCGAAAATCGATTGCACAATCGATCGGACCAACCAATACAAGTTTTGAAAACGAAAATAGGGAATCGATTTTAACGGTCTTTTCTCGGAGCGCGTCCAGCTCGTCACGATACGCCCGCAGCGAATGTGCGTCACACAGCAACTGCAGGCTCTAACAAACACAAATAACAGCAAATTATACTTCTGCATAATGTTTCTCTTTTTACTACAAAGTTGTGAATTCTGCCCATATTCAGACAGTCTCATGCATACAGATACAGATTCGGGCTACAATCGCCTACGTAGGCAAAATTTGTTTGACATTTCTAATCGTAAACACAGCCATGTTGAAGAATGCAGTAATGTTTTTCATTGATGTTATGGTAGTCCACTCTGCTTATTGTTTTTCGAGAATGTTGCACTCCTGTTTGTCAACACGAAACTTCACGGCAATAAATCATCAGGAATATTGCTGACTTTTGCACGTCTCAAGCACTGTCTTTTCGTTCGTCCTAATGCCTGTTAGTTGTCCGTGGATTTGCCCATATTTGGCATTTAAATTGGAAACGTCTTTAGACATGGAAAATCGATTCAATGAACACTTATGTCTCAAATCGAACAGAATTTTTTCACGAAAGTAACAGCCCTATAAACCAGTATGATTTGAGGTTGCATAGCATATTACCCCAAAAGGTACAAACTGCTCCTCTTACCTTGCTCAGGTTTTCTGAATACCCCAACCACAATATCTTTTCCTGTAACTCCCAGATCCCACATATATCCATTAGATGCAGTAGTTATATATAAATGCAGATATATTGTCCATGAAGCTCAGCTTTATTGGAAAAATGTTTAATATTTTATTGTAGATTTAATTTAGTGTAAAAGTCTATACAATGTACAAGTCATTATCTATTTTGTTGTAGCTTTCAACAATTATACTCCCTGAAGACTGCAGTGAATTTCTCAGGGACAGTCAGAGAATGCAAGAGAGCACAAGAGAAAAGGTCAAGGAGAATATTGCACGGTCACAAAAAAAAATGACAGAGGCATTTGCAAAAAGAGTTCAGAAAAAGTACAGAAATGTGGAGTTTAAAGAGGGAGATGAAGTACTCTTACTGAACATGAGAAAGAGAAGCAGGAAAGGCGGGAGAATGGAAGCAGACTACACTGGAACCTACACAATTAAGGAGATTTCAGGAAAGACAACAACTTTACAAACACCACAGGGTGTCTGTCTTAAAACAAAATATAATATCAGTCACCTGAAACCTTATAAAAAAAGTAGTGCCAGCTCTCAGGTCCCAGCCCCAACCAGCTCTCAGGTCCCAGCTCAAGCCAGCTTTCAGGTCCCAGCTCAAGCCAGCCTTCAGGTTCCAGCTCAAGCCCGCTCTCAGGTCCCAGCCCCAACCAGCTCTCAGGTCCCAGCCCCAACCAGCTCTCAGGTCCCAGCCCCAACCAGCTCTCAGGTCCCATCCCCAACCAGCTCTCAGGTCCCAGCCCCAACCAGCTCTCAGGTCCCAGCCCCAACCAGCTCTCAGGTCCCAGCCCCAACCAGCTCTCAGGTCCCTGCCCCAACCAGCTCTCAGGTCCCTGCCCCAACCAGCTCTCAGGTCCCAGCTCAAGCCAGCTCTCAGGTCCCAGCTCAAGCCAGCTCTCAGGTCCCAGCTCAAGCCAGCTCTCAGGTCCCAGCTCAAGCCAGCTCTCAGGTCCCAGCTCAAGCCAGCTCTCAGGTCCCAGCTCAAGCCAGCTCTCAGGTCCCAGCTCAAGCCAGCTCTCAGGTCCCAGCTCAAGCCAGCTCTCAGGTCCCAGTTTGGAGTAGTGCTCAAGAACAAGGTGCAATAGAAACTCATAAGTTAGTTCCAACCTGTTGGTCGTTGGTTTAGACCGGTTGGTCATCAAGTTGCATGTTTCTCCTATGACCCGTTCCTGGTCATGGTTCCATGTGTTCTTTGTTGAAAATGTAAATGGTACAGTTTTCAGCTAAATATTAACAAGACTAATTTGAAATGTTCTGTGTTGCAGTCCAAAAACTTTGGTCTTCTAAAGATACAGGACAAGTGGAAGTGGTCGTGGGACCATACAACATTTATGATACCTCTTTTAGAACACTATCGGGACATGGCTGGCTTTCAGATGAGGTGAAAGTACATCCATGGGATTTACAAGTTTATTACATGGCTTGGTAAAATTCCAATGTAGAATGCGGTCTGTTATTTCTTGATAACAGATGCTGCTAAGTATAACAGAGCATTGCCATGGACACAGTTTCTTTAGCGGAAGCAATACAATCGTTCTTAAAACAAACTCCTTTTTAAATCAATATTTTGAGTCAAATTATTGATTTATTTGGTAGGTAGCCATGTAATTAGTGGGATAATGTAGAGTGAGGCAGTTGTTATAGCGAATACCACCCCTCCAGGCTGATTAAGATTTCGCTGTAAGTATTCGCTATAACAACCGCCTCACTATGCATTATCCCTTACTTAATGTTTCAGTGCTGTATCAAATTAAATTACTAACAACTTTTTTTGTTTACACAGATCATTGATGCATACCTGCACTGCATTATGAAATTAGCCAAGGTAATAAATGAAATCTCTGTGTTTTCATTCTGTTGTTAGAAATACTGGATTTTAACAGACCAATACTGTTACAGATACCTGTGCATTGTTTGAATGCTGTACTTGGGTCCTCTGTCTTTCATCGTGGCCATTTCAGAGTTGTTCAAAAGGTAAAATGGTTTTATTACAGACTATGTAACCTTATACACATGCATGTTGGAACTTTGGATTTTATGTGCTCTCTTCTATTTTTAGATGAAGTTACCCACAGCCTCAACTTGGATTTGTCCTGTAAACGTTGGAGGTCACTGGATTTTAGTGGTACTTTTCTTGATTCTGTATTTACCACAAACTTTATTGGTAGTTTTTGGTGTGTCTGTAAAATCTTTAGGGATTGTTTTAGAATTAACTAATACATTTTTTTTTTTTCAATTTCAACAGATTGTCAAAATGGAAGAAAAATCCCTCCTCGTTATAGACCCCCTCGGTAATGAAAATGTGTACCAGAGAAAAATTCTTCGGAATTGGAGGTGATGTAAAACCAGCTCTTCCTACTGTGTTTGTAGACTTGTGTATTTGAAAATGTTTCTGAACTAATGATTTGTACAATAACAGAAATTTTTGGAAGACAAGAAATGTCAGTGAAGGCCCATGGACGATCCAAATTGCAAAACACAATCTGCAGCAGGACGGTTCTAGTTGTGGAGTCTTAATTTTGATGGTATGGATATTATTAAAAAAATGTAATTGGGGTGAATGTGTGTTACTTTACACCTACACTGACTCTTTGTAGTTTGCAGAGCTCATTATCCAAGGTAGAAGTATCTGCGTTGCTCAAACAGACACAGAGGAGGTCTCAGCCACAAGAGTCAAAATTGCAGCCACTCTTCTGGAATGCAAAGGTATCCATTAATTATTCATGTCTGACTTGTCCTTTGACAAGAGACTATATTCAGGATAAATTGTGCTAAAGTCTTGCAGCAAATGTCTTTAACATTGCTTGTGCTGCACTATTTTTGTTTTTCATTTAAGATGGTGTGGAAGATCTCTGTGTTTCCTGCAACATGTTGCAGTTTGATGCTGAGGAGGATTTCACAGAGATGGTAATAAGACAATAGGTTATATACTGACAAACTTGCAACTTTCACTATCCATCCACTCAGTTTTTTGTCTGTATCTGATGTAAATGGGTTGGTTGAAGCAGGTGGATGATGGCGTCTTCGACGCCAACTCCACTATGATAAGCAAACTGCAGGGGGTCCTGATATGTTGCTTAGTTTGCTTACTCAGGTGGGGCAACAGGAGTCTCTCCAGGACCTTCATAATGAGAGATGTCAGGGCAACAGGTCTATAGTCGTTGATGACTGATGGGTGACTTTTCTTTTTAATGGAACAAGGCAGGATATCTTCCACAACACTGGAACCTTCTGGGTTAGGCTATGGTTAAAGAGGTGCTGCAGCCATCCATCTGGACCTGCAGCCTTGTTCTGGTGTTGTGCCGAATTTCGACCCCCTGCCAAATTATTACCTCCCTCGTTGAAGTCAGTACCTGATTGCCTAATCCTAACCCCTCCCACACAACTAATCCTAAACCTATTTAATTTGGCGGGGTCAAAATTCGGCACAACACCGGTTCAGTCTCTCCAGTTGCCTCTTCCAGTTGTCTGTCTCTAGAAGTCAGGTGGAGGCGAAGGCAAATGGAGCAGCAGTATCTCCTGGTTTGGTTCAATGATGCTGTGTCCTGTTTTTGCTTACCTGCAAGCATTTTAGTATAGTGTTGTGACATTTTCTTCATAAGGGATGGCAACAAAATCCTTTGGTCTTTTTATGAATTTATTGCAGCTTGTTAACAAGCAGAGCAGAACGCAAAGCATTTTGTATGACTCTTCTTCCCCACTCATATCCGCCCCAAATCCAGCTCACATGAACATTAGATAAAATGTTCTCAGGACTGATATGGCCTTGTAAGATGTCATGGTGTCTTCTGGGACTGTCCACTCTTCTGTAGTAATCAGTAATCAGCAATTTGACATTCCTAACTGCTTTCACTAAAGCAGGCAAAACAGGCATCCTTGAAAAAAAATACATTACAATAGTCTTAACTGGTTATTTAACTGCTAGTACAGCTGAAAAAGTTTGTAACAATTCTTCAATGATTATATATTGCACTTCTAAAGTTAATTTTTTAAATTTTGTCTTTAAAGGTGCAGTGTGACACATGCTCAAGATGGACGCACAAGGAGTGTACCCCTGCAACCCTTGCCTCTGAGCATTTCAAGTGTAAAAAGTGTGTGCTAAATGAATAATGTTTGCCTCAAACTGTTGCAAAGTTCTATGTTGTACATATTGTACAATATGTACCAAATTTGAAATTTGTATTAAAATACTTTTCAACCTGTCTATAAACAATGAATGTTTTTATAATTTATTTTCTTTTAGTAAGATACACAGAAATAGGTTATGAAGGGGTATGCTGGTAAGTGTGAAAACTAACAAAAAAAGGATACCCCAACACTTGCTGTTGGGGTATCCTTACTATGCTGTTTCGAACTATCGAAACAGCATACCCCTTTATAAACTGTATTTTTATTAACCCAAGGCCTATCAAAACAGCATACCCCTTTATAAACTGTATTTTTATTAAACCATGGGGCTATCAAAACAGCATACCCCTTTATAAACTGTATTTTTATTAACACAGGGCCTATCAAAACAGCATACCCCTTTATAAACTGTATTTTTATTAAACCAGGGGCTATCAAAACAGCATACCCCTTTATAAACTGTATTTTTATTAACCCAAGGCCTATCAAAACAGCATACCCCTTTATAAACTGTATTTTTATTAAACCATGGGGCTATCAAAACAGCATACCCCTTTATAAACTGTATTTTTATTAACACAGGGCCTATCAAAACAGCATACCCCTTTATAAACTGTATTTTTATTAAACCAGGGGCTATCAAAACAGCATACCCCTTTATAAACTGTATTTTTATTAACACAGGGCCTATCAAAACAGCATACCCCTTTATAAACTGTATTTTTATTAAACCAGGGCATATCAAAACAGCATACCCTTCACAAACACTGGTATGCTGTTTTGACAAAGTAGGCTAAATTGACAGACACCGCTATAAAACTCAACTTCCGGTATGCTATTCTGACAAAGTATGCTACATTGACAGAACACCGGCAATGGAAGGCGTCGTCCGACAGCTATGCAGAGAATGGTTCTGGAGATAAGTGCTTCTTCAGACAATGCACGACAGGGCAACCGAGCAGGATACTCGCGGGCAAAGTCCTCGTAGTTAGATCGTGCTGACCAGCCGTCCACTCTTTTCTCGTGGAAAACTCTAACCGAGTTTTTCAAAACCATAAACTTTCACACGGTAACTAAGCAAATGTCTGCAACTCACTTTTCGTGCAATATACAATTACATTTACTAACACACACTCATTAAATTGGTTTTTTACCAACTTCTAACGTGAAATTCACAGCACACTTCTCAATCGACTCTCTCTTCCTTCTTCCCCGTCTCGTGTCTCCTCTTCCTCTCTCTCCTGACCTCTCACCCTCACTCCTGATTGGATCTTTCTTTCGGGTACATGAATTTTAACTGACTTAATATTTAAAACACATAAATATTATTTACACATTTTTAACAACATGAAATGTACATTTTAAAGAAAATAAACAAAATAAAAATAATGATTTTAGAAAACACTTCAAATTCCCATAGGGCTACATATACATTTGACTATTGCATATTATATTGCATATAAGTCGCTGCATGACTAGAACTAATGGATGTCAATGAATATGTCCTTTACCAAAACTCCTGATGAGCACTGACGCTTGTTTGATAAAGGCATTAGGCAGACCTCAAGTACAGTTTATGAAGATGAAACGAGAAAACAAAATTCTTTAACAATATGGAAAAAGATAAATGACTATTTTAAATAATGGTTCTGCATATATCAGAGATCATAAGAGTGGGACTCCACATAAAGACTTTCAGAAACTGTGACAGAAAAAAAGGGAGCACCTCGCTGGACACATCCTACACATGCCCAAACTACACAACCCAAAGACAGTTATGAAGTGGACACCACCAGGAGGATGCAGGAGACAGGGAAGATCAAGGAAGACATGGAGACAGATGTTTCACGAAGACCTGAAGAATGTCAGTGTCCCATGGGAAGATGAGGAGGACTGGTCCACGGATCGAATACGTTGGAGGACACTTGTTGCCCAATGTGCCCAGCACAGGACTTGATGATGATGTTGTGAGTTTATCCATAACTGTGGGATATTTTTCTGTAAGGAGTATTGCATAATTAAATGTTAAATGCATTTATGTAATAAGCTCACTGATATGTGGTCATTTCTATGAAAACAAGCATGTCTTTAATAGCAAGCAATAATCATATAAACTTGTTTAAAAATAACACGATTTACATGCAAACGGGACAGTTATCAGCAGTGTAACTGATCTGATCATGACAAAATAATCGAGTATCTGATGTCATGTGACAAGTCAAATTAGCTTTTCCACTCTTGCAAACAGAGGAAGGTTATGAGGTGTGGAGAGACATCATGTATCATTGGAACATCAACAGACAGGGTCCAAATTGTAATAATTTTAATGAATACAATGCAATTAATATAAACTTTTCTGATAGTGTATGGGACATCCGACTACTTTCCAAGAAGGCACGCAACTGATTTACAAATATGGAGATAAATATGTACAGGAATTGAGGCACTAGCCATTGACAGCACTAGGAGTAAAAGCTGCATGATTATGTACAAGTATTGCACGAATTTGACAACTTGTTTAATCTTGTGAATTATTAAGACTTTTAGACTATGTTTGTACTGATTGGGCTATGGGTTTTGTAAGAAAAGGTTTAAGAAACAACAAATGCTTGATAAAATGTTTGATTTAGGGTTAAAACCAACACATACATACCATTGCGAATATTTGCCTTTGTAGCTTTTCGTCTCCCGTTTACTTCTCCTCAAACAATAATGAGCTGACTGAGTCCGAAAGGCCCTTTTGGTCTTTTCAGCTGAAAAAAAGAGAAAAGAAAATATCATTATGTAAAATATATCGGATTATTTAATGGAAAAATTACTGATTTACCTTACAAATATTTCTTGTTACATTATTTGGCATTAAAAGCATGGTAAGTGTTGTGATTAATATGCATTTACAACAAATATCACTTTAAAACTACCAATACTGAGGTAAAAGCACGGACAGTTTTGTTACTGTCCTTTTACCACACCTATCACAGTAAAACAAAGGTTACTGTGGTAAAAGCATGGTAAGTGTTGTGGTTACTGTGCATTTACAACAAATATCACATTAAAACTACAAATAATGTGGTAAAAGCATGGTAAGTGTTGTGGTTAATATGCATTTGAACAAATATCACATTAAAACTACAAATAATGTGGTAAAGCATGGTAAGTGTTGTGGTTAATATGCATTTAAACAAATATCACATTAAAACTACAAATAATGTGGTAAAGCATGGTAATGTTGTGGTTAATATGCATTTACAACAAATATCACATTAAAACTACAAATAATGTGGTAAAGCATGGTAAGTGTTGTGGTTAATATGCATTTAGAACAAATATCACATTAAAACTACAAATAATGTGGTGAAAGCATGGTAAATGTTGTGGTTAATATGCATTTACAACAAATATCACATTAAAACTACAAATAATGTGGTAAAAGTGTGGTAAGTGTTGTGGTTCCTGTCCTTTTACCACACCTATCACAGTAAAACTAAGGCTACTGTGGTAAAAGCAAGGTAAGTGTTGTTTTTACTGTGATTCTACTACAAATACCACTTTGGAACTAATTGTACTAACTTACTTTAAACCTAATATGAATATTATTAACTGATAGAAGGTCTAGGCCTGTAGCACATCACGTGACAGATAGTGTTTAATCACCCTGTTTTGAATTAGAAAGCAATGAAACGCAAATCTCCGTGGAGATGACAAATATAATGCAGTGACTGAACATGAGCTAATCTGATTCATTTCGACCATCAGAAAAGACATTATATCAAACATTATTAGGACAGTGTATTTTCGACTACTTACCAACATCTGGCACACGTGAACTGATGCCAAATATCGCGATGTGTTCGGAAGGTTCTTCAACGCGATTTCCTACTGATAAAATTCGTGTAGTCGTTTATACTTTTTTTTTTTTAAATCAATAAACAGCAAAGCAGTCCAGCTTCCCTGGCAATAAGACCGAAATAATAACATTAAAATAAATACATATATAAACATGATAAGATATCGTGAATAAATGTCAATTAAACAGCTGCCCGACTGGCAGAAAGAATCGTGCATTACATTAGTAAACAAATAAATTAAATAAATAAATAAATAAAAATGCTGATATCACGAAAATAACGAAATAAACGTGTCCGTATCACGAACCAGTAGATTAAATGACGTGACCATATCACGAACTGCCGTGAGACTGGGCTGTGTGGCACCTCAAAAGCGTGGAAAAAATTCCTAATTTATATTAAAATGAGTGTATAGGCCTACTGAGAAGTCTGTACATTACTCATATTATTGTTTTTATAACCTTTATTTAACCATCTGGAACGGAGAAAAAATTATACCACTTAGCGCCTCTAGTGGACTTTTCACTCGAAAAGTGCAGGGAAACGTACCTGGAGGTACGTATTTCAGGTTTTGCAAAAATGTAGGCAGAGTAACGTATTTCCAATGAGCCTGGGTTGCAAACCTACGATGGCCCACAGCCATTCATTTTGAGCCTCCCATGTGTGAGACAGATGAGGAGCCAAACAGAAATGTAAATAATTCCTATCGAAGAAACATAAATATCTGGTGTGAAGAGAACCAGTGGAGAGTTGGTCAGGTGTCTTGGTAAGTATAGGCATAACTTAGAGGTGGAACGATACATTCGTATTGTATTGAACCGAAACGGTACGGGCGTCACAGTTCGGTGCATGAATATACAAGGAGAATAGGGTTGCCACCCGTCCCTTAAAATACGGAATCGTCCCGTATTTGTGAAATAAACAGCGCGTCCCGTTTTGAATCAATATGGGACGCGGTTTGTCCCGTATTTCCGATAGTGTTGCCACCTGTCCCAGTTTTTCCGGGATTGTTCTTCTTTTTAACAACCTGTCCCGGGTTTTCGAAAGGCTACGATGAATATGTATGTTCAAACAGCGCACGGCAGAGAGGTAGAGAGTGAGAGACCTTGCATGCGTGTGTGCCTCATGAAGCGCATGTAAGCAGCCCCCCTCAGTAAAATGGGCGCTGCAAATGACCGAAGTCTTGGATACCGAAGCAGCACTGAAGTCAGCGCGTTTGGTCCGAACAAAGTTGACCCAGGCACGGAACACAGACTTGCTTTTTGGGAAAAAGTGGACTCTGTGACCGGTTTTAACGGTGTTTTTGCACCCAGCACAAACGCAGTAATTCACCATCGTGAAAATAGGCCTGCGTATACCTAACTAACTACCTAACTTAAATAACTAACTAAATAAATAAATGTCCTAATCACTAATTCTCTCGCTCTATCACTCGTACAATTATCAACACAGCTCACAAACTCACTTTCTCAGCGACCTGGGGAGACGTCTCCCTCTTATGACGTCAAGCGATTCGTTTGGGGGGAGGAGCAGTTTTAAGTGGGTACTGAAAATAACAAACTTTTTCATCTTATATTCTGCCTTTAGGTATTGTTATGAATTTGGCCCTTTCATTTCTTTCCTTTTTTTGTTTCTCCTTATATATGCGTACTACATATCCCAGAATTCCAAGCAAACTACAACACTAACTTTAGTGCACTACATTACCCATACACCCCTTGGTCAAGGTCTATAAGTAGGCCTCATTTCCTTCCTTTGTTTCTTTTGTATTGGTGAGGTGTGGGTGTTTGAATGGACACCCAACCATGTCCTTTGAGTCCTTTCCTTAGGATGCGTTAAGTAAGTTTGTTTTACCAATTGTATTGTTTGAATTTGTTTATTTGAATTGTTTGGATTGAGTATATGTATGATATGTATATTGTTGAATTATCTGAGCTTGATTTTCTTTATTGTATTGTTTGTAGTGACTTAAGACCATCCTGTTCATCCTGTCCATCCATTAACACCTGTCCATTTACATCGTGTGAATCAGCTCTATGTGAATCTATTAACTTCCTGTCATGTGAATTACCCAAGACTTAATCATCCTGAACTAAAATAAAAGCGAGCAAAGGACTGGTATTTGTCCCGTGTTTTAATCAGACACGCCATCAAGTTTCTGCAACTCCTAACGAACTTTGGATATATTTAACATCTGATATCCTTCATATGGTCCTTCGAGCCGGAGGTAGAAATTTGGTGGAATGGATTACCATGCAAGACCTGCAATCCGGCGCAGCCTAAGACGGAGAAGACCTCCTGCCCGTTTTGCTGATTGTATGGTGAGAGAACGTGTTCCTTCTCCCCCTCCCTCACCAACACTAGTTGTAAGTGATCATCACCAAACCCAGTATGAAAATCCATCTTTTTTAAGATCTGCCGGATGCTCATCTGCTCATTGTGAACAGTATCAACATGATTCACTCGATATGGACGTTAAACAAGAAATACTTGGACTTAAGAGTATGCTTGGTGAGATGATGTCTAGAATGTCACAGTTAGTAGTTTCTTCTAAACATTCTGAATTTTCTGAGTCTTTTGATGATGCTTCTGATGATGATGATGATGATAATGCCTTGGTTAATCCATCTATTGTTCAAGAATTATGTGCATGTATTAAGTCAGCTGAAAAGAAACCTACATGCGAGAAATGTAATTCCTCAACTGTTCCTTCACTGCTTCCATTTAGTAGGCCTAGTTCTCTGCCTCTTCCTCCTTCCTCATTGTTACGTAGTCCACCCCAACATATGCACACACATGATATAACATCACAACTACAATCTAGTATGTCACAACCTTCTATTGTTCCATTGGTTCCTGGGCCTTCTAATTGTCAGTCCCCTCAAGTGCAACAAGTAACATCAGCACAGTTACCTCCTCAGCCTCGGTATGCTTCTCAGTATTTACAGCCATTAGGACCATTTTCTAGTTTGTCAATTCCTCATGTATCCTCAACTAATGTAGGTCCTCATATTCAACCACAGTCTGTAGGTCAGGTAGGGAATCTTGTTGTACAACCTCCTGCTTCATATACTCCGCCAATTGTTCCCACTACCCAGACAACTGCAGTTCCATTCCTTCATCCTTATCCATATTCCCAGACATATTATTCTCCATATCCTGTTCCTTCCTATCCTACTTCTCGTGTCCAGGGACCTTCCTTTCCTTTCTTGGCAAATGACGATCCCCAAGAATTTGCAATGTTGCAGTTAGCCTTGACAAATTTGCTGTCACCCCATGAGCCAGAACATTACAAATTCCATATCTTGCTGGATCATTTAAAATTTTCTCCAGCTCGTGATCTAGCTTTAGCTTATGCGAACGATCCTAGGCCTTACAGTATGGCCCTTTCTGCACTACAGCAGAAATATGGGCAACCTCATCAACTAGTTTTGAGAGAAATCAAGGCTATTCTAGCTCTTCCCAGGGTGAGACCAGGTGACAGCAGAGCATTTAGTAGCTTCGCACTAAAGGTTCGAGCTTTGGTTAGCATGCTCCAATCTTTGGGCCAAGACCAAGTTAAGTCAGAATTATCCTGCGCTTCTCATGTACAGCAACTACTCAGTAAACTGCCCACAGAGCATGTGACCAACTTTGCCCGTTATGCTCGTACGATTCTAAAGGGTCAAAGCTACAACCTGATTAGCTTTTCCGCTTGGCTCCAAGAAGAGGCTGAGTGTCAAGCAATGGCTGACCAGGTTATTGACTTTCCAAAACCACTTCTGAGTAAACCTCAACCAAAGACCTACGTTAACACTCGAACAGTCTTGTACGGAGGCAATGGTAATTCTATTATGCCAAGATCCACAAATAAGCAACCCCAGAATTTGAGAGATGGAGAACGGAGTTCTAAGTATTCATGTGCATATTGTTCCAGTAGAGATCATTTCATTGGCCTGTGCCCCACTTTCAGATATCTAGAAGACAGCAGGAAGGATGCATGGATTAGAGAAAACAATAGATGTTGGAGATGCGGGCTTAACCATCTAGCTGCCAACTGTGATTTGAAAAAACCCTGTCCACAGTGCAAAGGCAGACATCTTGGTATCCTTCATGGAGTCAATTGTCGTGATCAAGATAATGGTACATTCTACCTTAGTCGCCTTGGAGGTTCTGGCAAGGTACTGCTTAAAGTTGTTGAAGTGCTTCTCCATCATAAAGGTAGATCCTTGCAGACCTATGCCATCCTGGATGATGGATCAGAACGTACCATGTTGCTACCTCAAGCATCTGATTCTTTGGGCCTCAATGGGGTAACTGAGTCCTTAATTGTTAGAACTGTACGTCAAGATACTCTTGCCCTTGAAGGCTTTTCTGTAAGCTTTGAAATATCTTCCATGGCTTATCCAGAAAAGAAGTATTCCATTTCCAATGCTTTTTCTGCTGCCAGACTGGGACTGGCAGAACAGACGTACCCTGTTGAGATCTTGCAGAGACGTTTCAGACATCTTCGAGACTTACCCCTTCCAGCCTTCTCAAATGTCCAACCCCTTGTTCTAATTGGTGCAGATTACCCACACCTGATAAATCCAATTGATCAGGTGTATTTCGGGCCTCCTAAATCCCCAGCCGCAATCCAGACCAGGCTAGGCTGGGTACTTCAAGGCCCAATACCGATTCCTAACACTGATGAGATGCAGTGTCTTTTTACCATCGCTGATCCACTAGAAGAACTTCGCCATGATGTGGAGAAATTATGGAAATTGGACATCCTTCCTTTCAGAAATGAGAAAGTCATTACTAGGTCCAAGCAGGACCAAGATGCTATGGACTTGTTGGCATCCAAGTCTAAAAGAGTTGATGTGGATGGTGTGCAAAGATATGCCACTCCATTATTGCGTGCTGCTTCCGCCATAAAGTTACGAGCTCCACCAAATGCAGTTATGTCTTCTCTCAGATGTATCGAGCGACGCCTCCAAAGAAATCCTAAAACTGCTGCTGTGTATGACCAAGAGATTGCGAGGTTGGAGGAATCCGGTTATGTTTCCAAAGTGGAACTTCCTCATGACTCATCTGATGAATCATGGTATATTCCTCATCATATTGTGGAGCATAACGGAAAAAAGAGAATAGTCTTCAATTGTTCTTATCAATATAAAGGTGTGTCTCTTAACAGTCAACTTCTTCCTGGTCCTCAGTTGGGCTCTTCCTTACTTGGTGTCTTACTCCGGTTTCGTCAGTGCCCAGTGGCTATTAGTGGGGATATAAAATCCATGTTCCATCAAGTCAGGTTATTACCAGAAGACCGTTCTCTTCTACGCTTCCTGTGGCGCAATATGCAGAGTACAAATCCACCTGACATCTACGAATGGCAAGTTTTGCCCTTTGGCACAGTATGTAGTCCATGTTGCGCAACATATGCTCTACAAAGGCATGTCCATGATCACCAAGAAGGATATGAAGATATAGCGAGTTCTGTACTTCAGTCATTCTATGTGGACAACTGTTTAGAGAGTTTCCCAAATGTGCAATCTGCTAAGAACTTCCTAGATCGAATGCGTTCTTTACTGATGAGTGGAGGATTCGAAATTAGACAGTGGGCAAGTAACCAACCTGATGTTGTCAGACATCTTCCCCCTGAAGCTAGATCTGAAAGTGCCGATCTGTGGATCAATCAAGACCGTTTGGATCCTAAAGAAGGAGCTCTGGGTCTGAGTTGGCACTGTCCCTCTGATTCATTAGGGTATCGATCCCGGACTGTGGAGTATAAAACAACAACTCTGCGCAATATATATAAAATTCTCGCCAGTCAGTATGACCCATTGGGTTACATAACCCCCTTTACAACGCGAGCTAAAGTCATCATACAACAATGCTGGATGAAGTCCCGGGGCTGGGATGATCCCCTTATGCCAAATCCTATTCAACAGGCCTGGAAGGCTTGGGAAACCGAGCTCCCTGACCTGTCATTAATACAGCTTCCACGTTGCTATTTAAGTTTACCTTCCGACCAAATCACATCCAGAGAGTTGCATATATTTTGCGACGCCTCAGAGAGCGCATACGGGTCTGTAGCCTATTTGCGAATGGAAACTGACAAGGGTGTGGTACATACTTCCTTTATCATGGCAAGATCTCGAGTTGCCCCCAAAAGGCAAATATCCATCCCTCGTCTTGAACTTTGCGCTGCTTTAACAGGTGCACAGCTTTGTAAACTCCTGCAGAATGAATTGACTCATCCTTTGACAAATATTGTCTTATGGTCCGATTCGACAACCGT
Organism: Gila robusta; assembly: GCA_030770095.1. Taxonomy (NCBI): domain Eukaryota; kingdom Metazoa; phylum Chordata; class Actinopteri; order Cypriniformes; family Leuciscidae; genus Gila; species Gila robusta. The sequence continues at coordinate 18,435 of JAVALU010001960.1, forward strand.
CTTGTCTTGGCTGCATTCCCTCTCCTGCCGTTACAAAGTTTTTGTAGCTAATAGAGTCACTGAAATATTGGAACTCACTGATCCCTCTTCTTGGAGATATATTCCTTCTGCACAGAATCCAGCAGACGACATTACGAGAGGCAAAACTCTTGTTGAGCTGGCCAAACCTGATCATAGATGGACCAAAGGTCCAACGTTTCTGAAATTTCCTCCAAATGAATGGCCCAGAAATCTAGTATCTAGACCTGTTAGTCCTGATCCTGAGCTTCGCAAACCACTCTTTTGCGGGTTAACACAATTGGATAATATTGTACTCCCAGATCCTTCCTGTTTCAAATCATGGTCAGAGTTACAGTTCGCAACAAATGAGTTACTGCGACAACATAGGGAGGACCCCTGTGACGCCTCTTCAGTCCAAAACCTCCTTTTGAGACAAGCCCAGCAACAAAGTTTTCCCTCTGAGTACCAGTGTTTAAAGGAAGGTAAGCCCATTGAACCTCAAAGTTGTCTCCTTACACTTTCTCCCGAGTTCAATGAAGAGACGGGACTTATTGTAGTGGGCGGTAAGCTCAGACGTGTGGAGGATATGGAACCTGGAATGATTCATCCAATCGTCCTCGACCCCAAACATCCATTATCCCATTTAATTATCAAGGACTGTGACGACAAACTTTTCCATCCTGGTCCAGAGAGAGTTTTCTCAGAACTTCGACGCAATTACTGGATAATTAGAGGGAGACAAGCCGTAAAAAAACATCAGTGGTCTTGTTTGGAATGTAGGAAGTGGAGAGCTAAGCCATCTATCCCTCAAATGTCAGATCTTCCACTCTCCAAGCTCCGATTGTTTAAACCTCCTTTTTGGTCCACTGGAATGGACTGTTTTGGTCCCTTCCATGTCAACATTGGCCGTAGAGCGGAGAAGAGATGGGGCATTTTGTTTAAGTGTCAGACCACTCGATGTCTACATCTTGATTTGTTGAGCAGTTTAGATGCGGACAGCTTTCTAATGGCCCTACGCCGCTTCATTTCCAGGAGAGGTAGGCCATATGAGATTCTTTGCGATCAAGGAAGTAATTTCCGTGGAGCTGCAAGAGAGTTAAAGGAAGCTTTCCAGAATCTTACTACTGAGTTACAAGTCAAGTTGGAAAATCAGCAGATTAAATTCAAGTTTAATCCACCACAAGCTCCTCATTTTGGGGGGTCATGGGAAAGAGAGGTCCGTTCAGTTAAAACAGCTTTACGGGTGGTACTTGGCAGTCAAACAGTATCAGAGGAAGTCCTACGGACAGTTTTGACAGAAGCTGAAGGAGTGTTAAACTCAAAGCCACTTGGTTACGCCTCTTCAAACATTTCCGACCTCGACCCTATCACTCCAAATCTCCTCCTCATGGGGCGGCGAGATTCTTCTCTACCTCAGGTGATTTATGCCAATACTAAGCTCCTTGGCCGTAGATCTTGGCGCCACAGCCAGGTCCTCGTTGACCAGTTTTGGACATCTTTCATCCGATATTACTTACCAGGTCAGCAGCTCCGTCATAAATGGAATCGAGAACAACCTAATCTAAATGACTCTGCTGTCGTGTTAGTTATTGATTCTCAACTTCCAAGAGCATCATGGCCCATTGGCAGGGTAGTACGTCTCTTACCTAGTCAGGATGGACGGGTCAGAGTAGCTGAGATTGCCATTAATGGAAAGATGTATGTACGTCCAGTTGCTAAGTTGATTCCATTACCAGAAATAAATGAGTAATAGCAAATACATGATTGTATTTGGGGGCGGCTGTTGTGAATTTGGCCCTTTAATTTCTTTCCTTTTTTTGTTTCTCCTTATATATGCGTACTACATATCCCAGAATTCCAAGCAAACTACAACACTAACTTTAGTGCACTACATTACCCATACACCCCTTGGTCAAGGTCTATAAGTAGGCCTCATTTCCTTCCTTTGTTTCTTTTGCATTGGTGAGGTGTGGGTGTTTGAATGGACACCCAACCATGTCCTTTGAGTCCTTTCCTTAGGATGCGTTAAGTAAGTTTGTTTTACCAATTGTATTGTTTGAATTTGTTTATTTGAATTGTTTGGATTGAGTATATGTATGATATGTATATTGTTGAATTATCTGAGCTTGATTTTCTTTATTGTATTGTTTGTAGTGACTTAAGACCATCCTGTTCATCCTGTCCATCCATTAACACCTGTCCATTTACATCGTGTGAATCAGCTCTATGTGAATCTATTAACTTCCTGTCATGTGAATTACCCAAGACTTAATCATCCTGAACTAAAATAAAAGCGAGCAAAGGACTGGTATTTGTCCCGTGTTTTAATCAGACACGCCATCAAGTTTCTGCAACTCCTAACGAACTTTGGATATATTTAACATCTGATATCCTTCAGGGACACCAGAGACTTATATTACATCATGTGAAACAGTTATTTTACTTTATAAAGTTTTAAATATGGATACTTTTCTTACACAAACTCATCGCTTCGCTTAAGAAGGCCTTTATTAACCCGCCGTGTGGAACACTTTTATGATGGACAGATGCACTTCTATGATGGACAGATGCACTTTTATGATGGATAGATGCACTTTTATGGACTTCAAAACAGAATCGGCCATTCACTGCCATTATAAAGCTTGGAAGAGCCAAGTGCTTTTTTAATTTAACTCCGATTGTGTTCGTCTGAACATAGAATGTCATATACACCTAGGATGACTTGAGGGTGAGTAAATCATGGGCAAATTTTCATTTTTGGGTGAACTATCCCTTTAAGGCAGCATTACTCCTTTTTTCTACAATCAGGAAGTAAACTAGTCAAGATTTCATAGAACTAATAAAGACGACACTACCTCAGAACTGCAGGGAAACACTTCAAAGGTATATGATGAATGTTAGTCTGTGAATACTCTGATATGAGACCAAGATCACAACTCTGATGACCAGCTGTTTACAGTCTGACATAAAACACTGCAGGTCAGGGTGAAAACATTTTTAAATGCAGTAAATTCATCCAGCCTCAAGAGGGAGCCATCTCACTTCTAGTACTTGAACAACTCATGTTAATTTACTTCTAAGCTAATTCTGGGGCAGTCCATTGTCCATGTTAAATAAAATATAAACTAAATTAAACATGCTCATAAATTAGGTTTCAAATATTATTTAAAGTTAATGAAATGGTCCTACTGTTATTGTTACTGTTAAAATTCAACATTGTTACTTCCTTTGGATCTGGGTTTGGTTTGTATATTGTTCTGTCGCCTCAGGCGCAGACACCACCAAAACCAGTGAATCTACCGTCTTCACAAACCTGTTGGAAGGTGTTTGACAACAAGTCAGTTTGGGCATTTGAGATATTGTGACAGTGTTAAATATCTTGGCAACACCTTTTTTGGTTCATTCTGCATGCAATTTTGGTGTTTTATTTGACTTAAAGATATAGATTTTGACTATATTTTTTTCTTTTGATTCCCATTTTGCTTCTGTTGTAAAACTCTTATAACACATCTCCATTTCTCTATTATTCTGGCTGATGCAGAAACCATGGTACATGCATTAATTACTTCACATCTGGATTATTGTAATGCTTTGTTAATAGACTTACCAAAAAAGCATATCAGAAGATTTCAGTATGTACAAAATTCTGCTGCAAAAGTGCTTAACTCGACCACGTGCTGTGCTCACATAACTCCCTTTCCTGCATGATCTACACAGGTTACCTGATGAGGATCTTGCACACTTTTCAATCCACATTTAACATGACTCCAAGATATAATTAAATTCACTTATTTAATTATATCTTGGATATCATTATATATCATTAACTCAATACTTTAAATTCATTTACTGCATATACAAAACAAAAAAAATAATATTTACATTTATAAAAAAAATACAAATTTGTAGGATTTGTCTAAACCCACGTGATGGTTTGGTTTAAGGGTGGGGTCAGGGGTAGGTCATTCGTGCGAATTCATACGAATTAGGCAACTCGTAAAATATGTACAATTTAGCAAAAATCTTACTAATTCGTACGAGTGAGGTTGTATGAATTCGTACGAATTAGCCACCTCGTAAAATTCGTACGAATTGCCGTGAGATCGGGTTGGTTGCATCATGCATTCATTTAAAGATACCCCGGCTAACATTCCATTTCAGGCTTTAAATGGTCTAGTTCCTCTATATCTGTCTGACTTACTTGTTTTAATGTGAAATTATATACGCACACTGAATGGTTAAGTTGACCAAAATGCAACAATAAAAACTCTCAGTCAGAATGGCACCTCCTTATTGGCCAGCTCCAGTGTCAGCACACGCATATGTCGTGGTGATCACGTGACCAGCGTCGGCCAATACTGAGCCAGCATTCTGACGTAGAACCCGAAAGCGCTGCACTGTTTACCACGTCAACAGCATAGGAGTCTGACTCGGACGAGAAAAAATTGTTGAATAAAGTCATCATTTTTGCGCACAAAAAGTATTCTCATCACTTCATAACATTAAGGTTGAACTACTGAAGTCACATGGACTATTTTAACGGTGTCTTTACTACCTTTCTGGACCTTGAAAGATGCAATGACATTGCTGCCTATGGATGGTTCAGAAACCTCTCAGATTTCATCAAAAATATCTAAATTTGTTACAAAGATGAACGAAGGTCTTACGGGTTTGGAATGACATGAGGTTGAGTAGTTACTGACAGAACTTTCATTTTTGGGTGAAGTAACCCTTCAAAGGTGCAATAGGTGGTCTGGGAAATGCTAACTTTAGCCTGATAGCATTGAAAGCATATGATCCCACCCTCACTGCAAATCGCCCTCCAAAGTCACGCCTCCTCCAAAACACATGAACATGCACAGACCAGAAGCGAGACGACCAAAGACAAAGTTATTGGATTACATCATGTGTCAATCACTGGTGAGAAAATTTTACAGTACAGTGAGTAACAGTACTACAATAACGAACGTAAACAACTTTTTAAAAAACGTAATTAGATGCAGCAAGTTTTCGGTTGTGTTGCTATCAAAACGTGTCAAGTGTGTAATAATACTTTACACATTATTTTCAGGGTTTCTATGATAAGAGTCTGCTTGTCTCTGTGATATACCCCTATGTGGTAACACAATTTAGTGTTTACGTGATAACATGCAACTTTTATTAGAATTGCACCTTTACTTGTGTAGTGAAATATTAATGTAGGGGGGAACCAAAGAAAGCGGAACCAAAGTGTGGGTATTGTTGCACCGCGCTGCCTAGGTGACGGACGCTTTCCTTTTCTCTCATATTGAGATTTGGAAATGAAGATGGCGGTTCACTCCTTCACTCTCTGCTTTTGTGATTCTGTTTTTCAGGTTCGTTCTCTGAAAAAAAAAAAAAACAATCATAAGAGCTGTTTCCTCCTGAAGTGTATGAGGTGTATTGAAACTGTGATGAGTCGGTTAGTGAATTGTTGATGTGTAAAACCGAGTTAGAGAGCCGTGTTTACAATCGCGGGAAAAAGCATGTGTTAATGGCGCTAGTGGCCGTATAACACGTGGGTATTGAGGCTGAATGTGTGAATCGGTGTATTGATGTCCTCAGTCCTTGTTAATGCTTTATTTTGTGTTTTTTATGGTATCCTGACAGGTTATAAATGATTGTAAATGTTAAGGGAAGCGGGGTATGTTGTTTAACTTAAAGGGGAGTTATCACTAAAGTTATACAGATGCAGCTAGCTGTCTTGTCTGTGTTTATCACTGTATTATAAGTTGAGCAGTTTTCCCTCTGTCTATTTTTCATGTTGTGACTTAAAAGTCATTTAGATACTCTTTTACAGCCAGAGAGTGTTTATGATTTACATTATTACATTAGTAAGATGGTGGATTTCTGAAGTTTGAAAGAAAACAAATAACTAAATGATCATATAGCTTAAAACATGATCTAGTCTTGTGATATTAATGCACTTTAAAGAAAGAGTAATGTTTATTTTTGCAATGACATGATTATTTTGTGAATGTGGAGGGTAAAGAAAAATAACTATAGAGGTGTTTAAATTGAAATTAACAAATGGATCCTCAAACTGAAACATGGTTACACTAAGGGAATGTTATTGTTTTATACCATGATTTGATAAATTTGTAATAAAGATATTGAGATTTGGAAATGAAGATGGCGGTTCACTCCTTCACTCTCTGCTTTTGTGATTCTGTTTTCCAGGCTGACATCAAAAATAGTTGAGAGTAGTGAACCCCAATTGATATCATTTGTTACTCCAGTTACAACATTTGCGACTCGTAACAAACTGTGGGGGCTCGTCCGGGATCTCTCCTCATCACAAATATCGGGGGAGCAGATCCAGAGATACTAGAACCACGCGACCAAGGTGACAAGACGCTGCTGCAGGCTAGGAGTCAAACCGTGGGCGTCCGAAGAGGGAAACAAAAGAGGAAAGGGATCTTCACCTCGCTTAGGAGCCGCACTGCTGATCCGGAGGCCAGCGCACGCTACTCAACGGAGGGCTACACGCTGATCCTGTGGTCATCGCACACCAGCATCAGACGAATTTCACCTTTGATCGGGAGGTTGACACACACACACACACCACGTACTAATTCTCGACACCACTGATTTACTGAACTCACAAACCACAACGAAACATTACAACTACACACCATGTCAACCACTCGTAAAGACTTAGTATGGAGCATCAAGAAACATTTATTCAGACTCTCAAGCAACGACATCTATGAGGTTGCAAAAGACATTGCCAGCGGCAGCCAACGGGAAGAAGAGCTGAATCCAAGTGATGAAGAGTATGCATGGAGTATGTCGTTTCATACATGCAATCTGACACTTTACTAGAACTTGAGGATGAAGGTATAGGTCAGTTGTTGGTTTTGAATGACTTAATATGTAAAGTAATTCATGCTGGGGCTACTGTTAATTTTCCAATGAGTGCAGTGAGTGATGGTAACACACATGTCACACATAGTCACAGCCCATCCACTACAATCCCACACACTACATCACAACCTCATTCTTACTCCAACAGCACAGTAATGCCAACACAACCTCACGCTACCACTCATACCACTACAACAACACAGTCATTAGAAGAGCTGAGACAAGTGTATGAAGAGCTGGGTGAGAAACTGCGACGACGTGAATCTACAGCGACTCCATCACCCACAACTTACCCCCACCAGGGTGGGTCAGAGTTACACTGTATACCACAGATGATCACGGAGAGACCAGTAGTACTGAAGGACCTCTCCTATTTGCAGCGTAGGGACTTCAAAGTACATGGTGGTCAGGTTGGAGATCAGAACTCTGATTTAACTTACAACAATATCAGCAAACAAATCGATGAGGGGGTGAAAGAGGGCTTCGCAGACGCAGAAGTGGTCAGAGGGGTGTTGAGGGTCATTAAACCAGGGGCCTTTAAGGATATGCTGGTAAACAAAGATTCAATCACAGTGTCGGAACTCAAAGGTTTCCTCAGGTCTCACCTCGGAGAGAAAGCAACCACTGAGATGTTCCAGGAATTGATGTGCGCCAGGCAATCAGACCAGGAACCACCACAGCAGTTTCTCTATCGCATGATTGGGCTCAAGCAGAAAATTCTTTTCCAGTCTCGTCAGGCCAGTGCGGACATTTCATATGATCCCAAGACCATCCAGGAGGTATTCCTCCATACTATCTATCAGGGTTTGGGGACAAAACATACTAACCTCCGGCAGAGACTGAGGCCTCTCATCTCAAACAGTCAAGTCACAGATGAGGAAATCCTTCGTCAGGTCATGGAGATAATAAGCGATGAGAATGAGCACCAGCGCCGACTGGGCCAACCCCCCGACAAAAGACAACGCAAGCATACAGTGCCAAGGTTGAGGAGAGGGACCATAACAATAACAAGTCTCGGGACACAGCATCAGACAATAAGAATTTACAGACGATGCAACAGCTCACTTCTCAGGTGGAGACTCTGACACACATGGTGGCTTCGTTGATGGAGCAGCGGACAGCAAGTACTCGGGTGTCTTACTCTTCTTCTCAGCCAATCCCCGGTAGACCTGTCCAACCACACCTGGGACCACCTGCAGTCCAGGTGAGAGGCAGATCGGCTCGGTGTCCGAAATGCACCGAACAGAACGCACAAGAGTGTCACCATTGCTTTGTGTGTGGAGAGGCAGGACACAGAGCAGTGGGATGCCTGCAACGAGTCAGGGTTCAGGGAAACGGGACCCGGTCTTTGTGGAGGGACGCACAGAGACCAGTGAGCAGCCCCAGTCCCAAGCAGTAGCAAATAGCAAACGACAAAGACCCCATGCCCTAACCAGACAGAGTAACATCACCTGCAAGGCACCCCTCATTGGAAAGAAAAGTCTGCTGAAATGTTTGCTTGGCGGGTACCCAGTTACAGTCCTGTTTGACTCAGGCTCGCAGGTGAGCATAATTGACCAGCAATGGACTGACACTCACAATCCAAATCAAATGGTGAGACCCCTTTTTTGAGCTTTTAGAGGAAGAACTTGGCGTTTATGCAGTCACTGGCCATGCCGTCCCCTACAGTGGATAGGTGGAGCTCACAGTCAATCTGGCTGGGAATGAAGACCCCAATCTCACCATACAGGCCCCGTTCCTAGTCAGCCCGCTGCCACTGCCCCAGCCCCTTCTAGGAGCCAATGTACTACAGGAGATAATCAGAAGGAAAGAGTCTTCGGGCGATGCAGTTGTAACGGTAGTCAGCCTTCTCCGCAGTGCATTTGGAGTAGAGGAGGAACAGTTGGAGGCCATAGTGAATTTCACCCAGGTGCCTTCTAGGACATGCTGTGATCCAGTCACCATAAGAGTGGGCAAAGACCATGCAATCATTCCCCCTGGTAGAACAGTTCAGGTATGGTGCAGAGTGCCCCCAAACTTTGATGTATCCGACCCCATCGTTCTATACGAACCGACAGAGGAAAGCGTTGTCTTAGGGCAGTTGAGTGTAGGAGAAGGCCTCTTGGAAATCAATAATACCCGACGACCTTATGTTAAGGTGCCTATCTCCAATCACTCAAAGCACGATGTCATCCTGCCAAAGAGAACCTCTCTTGGAACCATCCAACATGTTATCAAGGTAATTGAGACCAATGCACCAAAATCACATCAGGCTGATCCCACACCAATGAAGATGACATTAGTTGAGGTTAAGTCTGTCGCTTTCCCCAGCACCTCACCACCCGAGTCCTGGCTTCCACCTGTTGATATCAGTCACCTCAGCCCTGAACAACAACAGGCGGTAAAGGAAGTGCTCTACGAGGAGTGTGGAGCATTCGCCCGTGACAGCGATGACATAGGGTGCATCCCCTCCCTGCAGATGGAGATCAGGACTAAGGATGACATTCCAGTTCAGAGGGCCTACGCGTCCATCCCAAAACCACTCTACAGGGAAGTTAAGGAGTACATCCAGGAGTTGTTGGTTAAAGGGTGGATCGTGAAGTCCCAGTCGCCTTATTCAGCTCCTGTCATCTGTGTAAGAAAGAAGGATGGGTCCTTACGCCTGTGTGTCGATTACCGGCTCCTCAACAACAAAACCGTGCCAGACCGTCACCCTCTTCCCAGAATCCAGGACCTCACGGACTCCCTGGGAGGATATGCCTGGTTTTCGATCCTCGATCAGGGGAAAGCCTACCATCAAGGCTTTATTGCTGAAGGATCGAGGTATCTGACCGCTTTCATAACCCCCTGGGGGCTTTACGAGTGGGTCCGAATACCCTTTGGATTATCGAACGCTCCAGCGGCTTTTCAAAGGAGCATGGAAGGTATGCTTGACATGCTGAGAGATGAGTGTTGCATCCCTTACCTCGATGACGTGTTGTGCTTCTCCAGGTCTTTTGATGAGCATGTGCAAGTGTTACGCAGAGTCCTCCAGGCCTTGCAGCGTCACGGGGTAAAGCTGAAGCCAGAGAAGTGCGAGCTCTTCCGTAAGGAGGTCCGGTATGTCGGCCGGTTAGTGTCCGCGGAAGGAGTAAGGATGGACCCCAAAGACCTTGAAGCAGTACGAGCACTGAAAGACAAGACGCCACAGACTGTTGGGGACGTTAGGCAGTTGCTTGGGTTCCTGAGCTATTATCGAACATACGTGCAGGACTTCTCACGTGTAGCCAAGCCACTGTACGACCTGCTGCAGTCAAAGCCCAATACCCCTCCGCTCAAACCGCCACGAGGAAAAATTAAATACAATCAGCAATCCTCCCGCACCCCGGTAGAGTGGAGTGTACGACACCAGCAGATCCTTGAACAGCTTGTGGATCGACTGATAGAACCCCCAGCCCTGGCGTATCCTGATTTCGACCGGCCCTTCACACTCCACACCGACGCTTCTCAAAAAGGCCTCGGTGCAGTTCTTTATCAGAACCAAGATGGGAAGATGAGGGTGATTGGATACGGGACACGCACACTAACATCAACGGAACAAAATTATCACCTACACAGCGGAAAGCTTGAATTCCTCGCGCTGAAGTGGGCGATATGTGAGAAGTTCCGTGATTACCTGTTCTACGCTCCACATTTTACAGTTTTCACGGACAATAATCCCCTCACCTACGTTCTGGGTACTGCCAAGCTCAACGCAGTGGGTCACCGGTGGGTAGGGCAGTTGGCAGATTTCCACTTTGACATCAAATACAGGCCAGGCAAAGCCAACATCGATGCTGACACCTTATCACGCCGCCCTCTGGACATTGACACATTCATGGCTGGGTGCTCGGAAGAGTTATCGGAGGAGGCAGTATGCGCTGTATGGGAAGGAAGCCGGAGAGCACAACACGAAGATGTGGCCTGGGTGGCAGCCCTTAACTTAACATCACACAGCCAACCTCAAGTTGAGCATCTGCCGGAAGTCAGTCATGATGAGCTTGTGAGAGAACAAAGGAAAGACCCCACTTTTGGAAAAGTGATGACCTTGAAGGAAAACGACACACCACCAACAGGGGAGGACAAAGAGAGAATGGACACACACGCAAAGAGGCTGTTAAGAGAGTGGAGCAGACTACACATAGAGAATGACCTTCTCTACAGGAAGAGTGCAGGTCGACAACAACTGGTCCTGCCCGCCCCCTACAAACGAACAGTACTCACCCAGCTGCATAACAACATGTGTCATGTTGGCGTTGAAAAAGTTCTGAGCCTAGCGAGGGAGCGATTCTACTGGCCTTTCATGAAAAGAGAGATAGAGGAGTATGTGACCCGGAAGTGCTCTTGCATTAAACAGAAGAAGCCAGCCACACATGAAAGAGCACCAATGGGAAGCATTACATCAAATTCGCCCCTTGAGTTGGTGTGCATCGATTTCCTTCACCTGGAAGCCAGCAGAGGTGGATACGAGTATATCCTGGTAGTGGTTGATCACTTTACCAGATTCGCACAAGCCTACCCCACCAGGAACAAGGCTGGTAAGACGGCTGCTGACAGGCTTTTTAATGATTTCATTCCCAGATTTGGATACCCGGCCAAACTACACCATGACCAGGGTAGAGAGTTTGAGAATGAACTCTTCAGAACTCTCAGGCAATTAGCTGGTGAAATTCCCGAATAATCCAGACCAACCAGAGCGCACTATTCCTACAACATCATCAGTGCTGAAGCGGAACTACCAGAGCCGTTCGGCAGATAGCGAGCAGATGCAGCATGTGTGTTGTATCGAGGCAGGGTCAGGCCAGGGGAATCCATTTGCAGCTTTTTATTAAGAATGGTCAAGACAGGCAGGGTGAACAATGGCAAACAGGGCAGAACAGAAAAGGCAGAGACAAACCAGGTTGACAGGCAAAGGACAAAGACCTCCTGATAAATACTGGGCTTCTGGATTTACACATTTAAGTGCTGCAAAACATACTGACCTAAAAATTATTCTAAATTTAAATGATCTCATATATGTGGCTATTGTGGTTCACGATCATAGGCCCTGTCCCCAAATGGCACACTTCATATGAATTTTCGGTCTTGTGTACTTATTTCATGTGTCCGTTAAATCCATGAGACCGTAGGCTGTCTCATTTTTCATTTTAATTTTCAGAACGTTGCTCACGCATACTTTGTGGTTGATATGTGCCCTTGATGCGCACTTTTGCAGAGCCCACAATGATGCAAGCTCTACAGCACACTTCTTTTCAACAGTCAAAGCCGGGTTACGTTTTTGCACGTGGTGCAAAATAACCCTAAAGGCACCGGGGTGGCGGCTTTTTTATATATATATATATATATATATATATATATATATATATATATATATATATATATATATATATATATATATTATTATAATATTATAATATTATATAGCGGGCGCGATCGAACTGTGTGTGTGTGTTACGAGTCGCAAATGTTGTAACTGGAGTAACAAATGATTTCAATTGGGGTTCACTACTCTCAACTATTTTTGATGTCAGCCTGGAAAACAGAATCACAAAAGCAGAGAGTGAAGGAGTGAACCGCCATCTTCATTTCCAAATCTCAATATCTTTATTACAAATTTATCAAATCATGGTATAAAACAATAACATTCCCTTAGTGTAACCATGTTTCAGTTTGAGGATCCATTTGTTAATTTCAATTTAAACACCTCTATAGTTATTTTTCTTTACCCTCCACATTCACAAAATAATCATGTCATTGCAAAAATAAACATTACTCTTTCTTTAAAGTGCATTAATATCACAAGACTAGATCATGTTTTAAGCTATATGATCATTTAGTTATTTGTTTTCTTTCAAACTTCAGAAATCCACCATCTTACTAATGTAATAATGTAAATCATAAACACTCTCTGGCTGTAAAAGAGTATCTAAATGACTTTGAAGTCACAACATGAAAAATACACAGAGGGAAAACTGCTCAACTTATAATACAGTGATAAACACAGACAAGACAGCTAGCTGCATCTGTATAACTTTAGTGATAACTCCCCTTTAATTGCGCGCGCACTATGTATGTTATGCGCACAGATGTTCTGTCTCGAATTCGCCTTCTAGATTCCGGGAGATTTTAACTAATTTGCGGGCATCAGGGAGACGCTATCAATATGCGGGAGACTCCCGGAACTTCCGGGAGAATTGGGATGTCTGTATTCCAGACTTTTCAAGGGCCCTTCATCCCCTTGGGGCCCTGGTAATCAGTACTGGTTTTACCCCCAGTCCGACGCCCCTGGCTGCGAGCAGCGATGAAGGGCCAAAGCTGGCGGCACCGCCAGCTTTAGGTAAAGGCACCGGGGTGGTGGTGCCACCGGCTTGGGTCCGCAATCGCTGCTCGCAGCTATATATATATATATATATATATATATATATATATATATATATATATATATAATATTAAATTTAAAAACCCTTCACCCTGTGCTGCAATATACATTTAGTTTTACATTCATTTACAAAAATCAGCTGCTTGAATGAAAATTGCTGATGTTATCGGATTTTCAGACGAGATTCTTAATTCATTCAATTAACGGACGCTCTGAGGTAAAGTGTTCAGACTACAGACTTGGCAATGATTGTATTTAATTGTACTGTAGCCTACAATCATTACATAGTACAGACATCATCTTAATTCCATAATGTCCTTAAACATAACAATATTGCTGGCCATAAACTGAGAAAGTGCGCGTCCGGTGTGCGATACCTCGATTTGTCCTAGACGCGACACGGCGCGGCGCTGCGTTTCTCGTCCGGTGTGCGACTGTCAACAGGCTGCGCTCCAGACTAACCCCACATCACGTTGACATATTGCTTTTTTAAAATAAAAATTAGACAAGGTGTGGATTGAGGTAGGCCTGCTATTTTTATTTAACGAAAAATCTTAGTCTAACGGAAAAAAATAGCCGGTTTTTGAAAGCTTCGTTCAAACAGATTCAGTGTTTTCTTTTTGTCATCTTAATTTGTTAATTATTTCAGAAATTTTCAGTTAAAAAAGTGTCACTGTCAGAAATGCTGCAGGTGCGTGAAAATGTGATCTGAATCCAGGTTCTGTTGTTGATCTGTTCTGTATGCTGCTGTTTGCACTTTGCATGTTAAAATAAACCCTTTGATAAAAAAAAAAAAAATTGTTTGTGTTTTTAATGGTCACAGATAAGCGTCAATTTTATTTTTATTTAATGCCAATTCAATATTATAGTCTTATCAGTTAACGGTTAATAATCGATCAATGTGTGTATTTATTTAATTTGTATTATTTCTTCCCCAAGCTCATAAAATAAATTTGTGTCACACATAAATTGACAGGGTCGGTCGGAAACCGGAACCAAACAAATATTTTTTTTTTATGCCTAGGGTTGAAAAATAAGCAGATCTAGCAGGCCTCTCTGTATACAATAGTGCTCTCTTTCCATGAAATGCGAAATACCTCTAGTTTTGTTTTCTTCCAGTTGCTCTCCATTTTTCTGACTGCTCTCTTAAGGGCCTGAATGTGCTCATTGCATGGCGTTGGACTATTTTCTTGAATCTTCTTTAAGCGCAATGGAGCAACTGTGTCTAAAGTGCTGGAAAAGAGAGTTAAAAGTTTCTTGTCACAATATGGAGTTTTTCTAAGATATCTGGGATGCTGAGATGATGAAACTGATCAGGAAGATTATTTATAAAGCAATCTTTAGTGGCAGAAGTGATATATTTGTAACATGGAGTCAGCTTTGCCGCCTTGACTAAATTAAGTTTACACGAGATAATGATCTGAGATGTCATCACTCTGCTGCAGAATTTCAACGGCATCAACATTGATTCCATGTGATAATATTAGATCTAGAGTATGATTACGACAATGAGTAGGTCCTGACACGTGTTGTCTAACTCCAATAGAGTTAAGAATGTCTTTAAATGCCAATCCCAATGCATCTTTTTCATTATCTACATATATTAAAATCACCAACAATTAGGACTTTATCTGCAGCCAGTACTAACTCTGATAGAAAGTTAGCAAATTATTTGATAAACTCTGTATGGTGCCCTGGTGGCCTGTATACAGTAGCCAGGACAAATCTCAAATGTGATTTATCATTTACACTAGATATTGTTACATTAAGCACCAACACTTCAAAATAATTATATTTGAAACTAGACTTCTTAGTAATTCTGAAAATATTACTATAAATTACAGCAACACCTCCCCCTTTGCCTTTAATACAAGGTTCATGTTTATAACCGTAATCTTGGTGAACTCATTTAAAGTAATGTAATTGTTTGGTTTTAGCCAGGTTTCTGTCAAACACAGCACATCTAGGTTATAGTCTGTAATCATATCATTAACAATAAGTGCTTTTGAAGTAAAGGATCGAATATTCAGAAACCCGAGTTTTATCATTTGTTCAGTTGTATTATATCTGCTTTTTATTTGTTGATTTCCATTACACGAGAGTAGATGTTAAAACTTCATGCTGATTTGTACTCGGCTTTCGTCAAGATAAGCACCAACTAAGACATAGCTTTACAGTAACCTATGCTTCTCCATCCATTTACGCTTCTTTCCATATGGTGATGTAAATCTCCTTCTGTCTAGTGTTAACACGCGTCAGCACACACAACGGATGCAACCACAGTGCGGTCCCCCCATGACAACCGTCTGGATTGAGCTGAGTAGGGGACATCTCTAGGGTCTTCAAGTGGGCACCTTCCGTCCTCAGTGTTTCGTCGACTAGCCCACGACACCTCAAGAGGGCTCGACAGTGACTCTGGCGTCCCAGAGTCACCCCCCTCCGTCCCCCACTCAACTCAACCCAGCTTACTGACCTCTACATCCCTCCTGCTGCTGAGACCTAACCACAATCTCACAATCTCTCCGCAACCCAACCATACGCGCCAACCTGTTTGACTAAGGCTGTCGAGCCCCACTGGTGCGTTGATATGCAGTTTCAGTGGCAACGGTTCCGTATGGCATACCACCTACCGCAAAACACAATATCTGCCCAACCACCCGTCATTCACGCAATATACACAGGAACGTAATGACTGTAAATACTATACAACCTATACAAATAAACCAACAGACTCTTCAAGTTTTCAAGAATTCTACGAAACCGTAGCATGGCGGCCTGTACACAGCCAGCTAGAATCTTTCTGTCTCAAAACACAATCTCACAATCTCTCCGCAACCCAACCATACGCGCCAACCCGTTTGACTAAGGCTGTCGAGCCCCACTGGTGCGTTAATATGCAGTTTCAGTGGCAACGGTTCCGTATGGCATACCACCTACCGCTAAACACAATATCTGCCCAACCACCCGTCATTCACGCAATATACACAGGAACGTAATGACTGTAAATACTATACAACCTATACAAATAAACCAACAGACTCTTCAAGTTTTCAAGAATTCTACGAAACCGTAGCATGGCGGCCTGTACACAGCCAGCTAGAATCTTTCCGTCTCAACCATAGCCAGTTGCTGCTCCTTTCTGCTGCTTCAGATAAGTTCTTTACTGTGCGACGCAACTCTTGGCCACTGAATCCGACGTCTCTGAGGAACCGGGTTGTAGAGTGTGCCACAAAACCTCGACAACCCACTTCCACTGGATAAACCTGGACTCTCCATCCTCGCTGTTCTGCTTCAGTGGCCAGATGAGCATACCGCAGTTTCTTCCTCTCATATGCCTCATCTACCGCATCCTCCCATGGCACTGTTAACTCTATCAGTTGAACAATGCGTGCTGATCCAGACCACAAAACAATATCTGGTCGTAGGTTAGTGGTGGCAATCTCAGGTGGAAAAATAAGCCGTTGATCAAGATCAGCCAGCATCTTCCAGTCCCTAGCAGCTTCCAGTTGTCCTGGGCGAGAATTGGTGTTAGCACCTTTTCTTGGTGGTTGCTCGCCTGGGCGGAGGAATATTGTCTTCTGCGTGTAATGTTTTGCTAGAACAGGTGGCAACTTATTGGTCATACTACGCTTGCCTTCCAATGCTAAAGCCAAACATCGCAATACTTGGTCATGGCGCCAAGTAAACTGACCTTGGCTAAGAGCCACCTTACATCCTGTCAAAATGTGCCTTAATGTGGCAGGTGATGAACACAAAGGACAAGAGGGATCCTCTCCTACCCAGAGGTTTAGGTTCTGCGGTGATGGGAGAACATCATATGTTGACCTAATAAGGAAACTGATCCTACTCATTTTGCGTTGTTCCACACATCTCATCCACTCTCCCTGCTTGGCCTGGGAAATGGCCTTTATACATCTCATCCTCTCCTCCTGCTTTCGCACCTCGTTGACTACCAGCTTCCTCCTTTGAGCTGGGCCTGCCTTGTGCCATTTAGGAGGAGCTAAACTGAGCCCAAAACCCCCTCTTCCATGCTGTACCTGTCCCACGATATCCCCAGTTTGAAGGTCAGCCTTTGCCTCTACTACAGATTTCTTTGCTGACCACTTTCTACCAGTTTTTACCACAGGGGCTGCCTCCCTTACACATTTGTCGCGTGACTCTGCTAAAGTCATTTCCAGTCTGACCTTGGCACACTTAAACTCCTCGGTTAAAGCAGAGACTGGCAGCTGCAATACTCCTTTACTATAAAGTCCCACTCTGCTGAGGCAGCATGGAACTCCCAACCATTTCCTGATGTATGAACTTATTAACGCTTCCAGCTTATCCACTGTTGTCAAAGAAACCTCGTACACAGTCAGTGGCCACAGCAACCTTGGCAGTAGACCAAACTGAAAGCACCAGAGTTTTAGTTTGCCTGGTAGAGCACAGCTGTTTATGCTCTTCAACCCTTCCACTGCTTGTCGTCTAACTTCTCCCACTCGAACTGTGTCCTTTAGATCCCCATCGTACCATCTCCCAAGACTCTTCACTGGCTTCTCAGAAACTGTTGGTATTGCCTCACCATTAATGAAGAATGTTTTATCTACTACCTTTCCTTTAACTATCGAGATGCTCCTTGATTTAGAGGGCTTAAATTGCATTCGTGCCCATTCTATATTATCTGTTAACTTCCCCAATAACCGATTAGTGCAGGCTACTGTTGTAGTCATGGTTGTCATGTCATCCATGTATGCTCTGATTGGTGGTAGTCGCATCCCAGAAGCCAAGCGCTCTCCTCCTACTACCCATCTTGATGCCCTAATGATTACTTCCATTGTCATGGTAAAAGCCAGTGGAGAAATGGTGCATCCTGCCATTATTCCAACCTCTAAGCATTGCCATGCGGTGCTGAATTTTGGAGTTGAGAAACTAAATTGCAAATATCCAAAATAGGCTTTCACTAAATTTGTTATTGACATTGGTACTCTGAAAAAATCAAATGCTGCCCAAAGAAGCTCATGTGGCACTGAACCATATGCATTAGTCAAATCCAGGAATGTCACATGGAGCTCTTTCCTCTCCTTTTTAGCTGATTGAATTCGTTGCCAGATAACATTGATGTGTTCTAAGCATCCTGAGAACCCTGGAATGCCCGCTTTTTGAACTGAAGTGTCAATGAAGCCATTCTTTAATAGGTAGGTTGACTGACAATCTCTGCGCAATAATGCTGAAGAAAATCTTACCTTCGATGTTTAATAGTGAAATAGGACGAAACTGACTGATGCTTGTAGCATCTTTTTCTTTAGGTATAAAGACTCCACCTGCTCGGCGCCATGCTCTAGGTACAACCTGCTTTTCCCATGCCACTTTTATCAATTTCCACAGAATTCGTAGAACTCCTGAAGCACTCTTGTACACTCTGTACGGTACTCCATTAGGCCCTGGAGATGATGAAGCCCTTGCCTTTCTCACAACCTGCTCTATCTCTTTCCACTTAGGTGCACAGACCTCCATTTGGTATTCTGGTGGATTGATAGGTGGGATATCTGACGGAATTGACATAGGCTCATGCCTTTTTGCATCTGTATGCGTTTCCTCCAAATATCTCTCTAGCTCAACCCTAGATGCTTTTAAAGTGGCATTCTTCTCACTGGTGAATAACTTCTTTACGAATTTGAATGGGTCTTTATAGAAATTAGCCCTCGCACGCTCCTTCTTTTTGTAGCGTTTCCGTAGGCGCTCAGCTCTGCGTAATGTTGCAAGCTTATCTTTTATGGCCCTTTGTAAGAGACTGAGTCCCTCCTTCTGACTTTGTTCTGCTTTTTTCCATTGCTTCCTCAGCTGTCTCCTTTCTCTAACTAACCCTTCAATTTTCTGCTGCCGTCTAGATACAGCAGGAGTAGTTTGTACTTTTTCCTTCCTTTTTTCCACACCAAACCTCTCACTTCCATATGCGTAAATGATGTCCCCAAATTTATCCAGCTTCTTTTCAACTGTACCAGTTAATCTTTCCAATGCAAAGCATAGATCTGTGTTTACCGTGTCCCATGCAGTTTTCTCACAAGCTCTTGGCCATCTAACTCCAGGCCTATGCCCGTTGAGGTTCTTTTATCTCTTATGCTGGTTAGTCTGAACATCAATTACATTTTTACCCTTAGATGGGTTTGGAAGTTTTTTGTATTTCCTAATTCGGGGAACAGACACAGTCTCTGATGATATCTAGGTGAAAGAGTCTCTATGTGATGGGATTTATCTGACCTCAGTGGCGTGAGACAGCTAGCTAGATGGTCGGTTTAGCCAGTCTGTCTGCTTCCTGACCTGAGCCCCAGATTGTCATGTTTGAGCTCTAAGACTATGTGCCATATTACTAGAGAGAAGAGCAGCACCATCCCAGGAGGGATGAATACCATCTCTTTTTAACAGGTCAGGTCTGCCCCAAAAACTTTTCCAATTGTCTATGAATTCTATATTATTTTGCGGACACCACTTAGACAGCCAGCCGTTGAGTGAGGACAGTCTACTAACTATCTCATCACTCCTTCAAACAGGAAGGGGGCCAGAGCCAATTACAGTGCCTGACATCGTACTTGCGAGTTCACACACCTCTTTAACGTTAATTTTAGTGATCTTCGACTGGCGCAGTCGAACATCATTAGTGCCGACGTGAATAATAATCTTAGAGAATTTACGATTAGAATTAGCCAGCACATTTAAATTTGCTTTGATGTTAGGCGCTCTGGCTCCCGGCAAACATGTGACTATGGTGGCTGGTGTCTCTACTTTCACGTTCCGTGTAATAGAATCGCCAATAACTAGGGCACATTCAACAGGATTCTCAGTGGGTGTTTCACTGAGTGGGGAGAATCTATTTGATGTTGTAATCGGAATGGAAGAGCATTGTTTTTTCCAGCGACTACAGCGTCGCACCGTCACCCAATTGCCCTGCTGCACGGGCTCTACTACAGCCGGAACCGAACAATGTACAGTGTTCTCTAAGCTAATCGCATCCAAAGTAGTATCTAAAGCCCTTGCACTCTTACAATTAACCTCAATTAAAGTTTGGATGCGTGTCTCTAGTTCTGAAATCTTCTCCGTCAGCCTGACTATCTCCCTGCATTTATCACATGTAAATCCTGTGCTGACAGAGAAGGCTATGCTATATATGTTACATGAAGTGCAAGTGACAATAAGAGGAGAAGATGACATGACTCACCGTGTTTGTTTAACTGACTGATACTCACCACAGTTGTTTGATGGATTGGTAAAAGGCGCGAGCAAAACAAATAAATAAATGAGCGATGGCACGCTAACAGGCTAGTGAATTACTAGCGTGTTGTGTGAAATTAATAATTCATGATATTTGTAAAAGAAAAAAATACATTTCAGATACACTACCGAATTCTCTTATGCTCCTCAAGGCTGCATTTATTTGATCAAAAAGTGAAAGTGAAAACATACTTTAAAAACAGCAGTGTCTCTGCTGCATTGATTTTGCTCTTACTGTCTTTCTGTTTTAGGATTCTTTGATGAATAGAAAGTTCAAAAGAACAGCATTTTTTGTAACAATGTAAAAGTCTTTATTTTATCACTTTTGATCAATTTAATGCATCCTTGCTAAAAAAAAAAAAAGTATTAATTATTTTTTTTTTTTTAAATGTACTGACCCCAAGCTTTTGAACAATATATATATGGTACTGTATGAGTGTATGTATAATATATATATATATATATATAATGTATGTGTGTGTGTGTGTGTGTGTAAATAAAATGTATTTCTACATGTATACATTCAAATGAATGTAAATAATTTAATAGTTTGGAAATAATGGCTTTTAAAGCCATTTTAATTTTTTTTTTTTTTTTAGCATGAACAATAAGATGCACACAAAATTGGAGCTTGCTCTTATGCTCTTTAAACATATTCATATGTCTGCAACCTGTGCAAGTTGTCAGTAACACACAATAGCACTGTGGTTGTCAAGTGTTGTGGGAGGAAGCATTGATAGGTCATCTCTTAACAGGAAAGAGAAAAATTGGAAAGACATGATTGTGAGTAAATCATGACAGGATTGTTCCTAAATTGGGCAGGTGGGCTCCAGGAGGCGCTGTACAGCCTCCACTTTTCAGTGCAATGGCCTGAGGCTCGATGGCAGGCTCAGAGAAGATGCACTTGTTCTGGGTAAGGTTGTATTTGGTAAACATGTCAACCTGGCACCAGGTGCAGGCAGTGGAGGGCAGACGTTGGGCCATGAACCACAATGTTGTCAAGGTATATCACCCCCCCCCCCCCCCAATCCTCCCCCAGGGACAGCAGTAAAGATTCTTG